>VZTO01023900.1:0-36007 GCA_013400615.1 Syrrhaptes paradoxus | reverse complement strand
GCACCCCCCAGCCCCGCAGTGCACCCCCATGGCGTTCCTCCCGCTGCAGGACGCGGTTTTGTCCCTTGTCCCGGCCCGTGGATCCCGGAGCCCCGCAAACCGCCCGGGATGGGGGCGCTGCGGCCGCCAGGGGGCGCCCTGCACCGGCGGCGGGACCGGAGGCGGAGGGGGGGGGGCTCTGCGGGGACCCCCCTCCCGCACGGGGGGGGGCTGCCTGCCATGGCTTCACCCCCGAGAGGTGGGCAACTGCCTGACCCCAACCACTGCCCGGCACTTTTCTGCGTTTCCATAGGGCACTGCCGGGCGAGAGGAGGGTTTTGGGGTCCCCCCGCTTTTTTTTGGGGGGGGGAGAAGCCAAACCATGAAGGTGGAGCCGAGCAGTGGCTGTGGATGTCGGTTTTCCCAAGCTGTGAGCCCAGCAGGATGCAGTGGGATGGGGTGAGGGCTCAGCAGCATGCTGCTGTTGCATCAGGTTGGGGGCAAAATACCAAGGGTCTGGTTGGTGTAGTGCATCCAAACAACAGCCTTCCCTCTGCTCCAGAAGGTGGAATTTAATAACTTTCTATATAAGAATCCTGTAGAAAAACACGACCCGGTTCCTGCGGCTCTCCCCAGCTCTCTCTGCGGGCGAGGAAACGGCTCCGTGTGCTGTTGGCTTTGTGTGTTTTCCCTTCTCTTCCCCAGCACGCTGCAGTAAGGGACTCGATTCCAAGGGCAGGCGAGCTGTGAGTCACGGCTTGGCAAGGAAAGGACTCCTGAAGACTCCGTGGTGAGCTTTTCGGGACGGACCTGCTGGGAGCTCTGTTCTCAAAGGGTAGATCAACACCTTCTCCCCATCTCGGTGGAGTTAGGCAGACGTCTGAGGCTGACCCGTGATTGTTTAGAGGACTACAACCAGCTTCTGCACTTACTTTTGTTGAAATTCAACCAGAATGTTGAAAAAGCTGCCACCTCACGTTAAATCTTGGAGACATTAGTGGCGATGAGGAAAATAAACCTTGTCCCTTCCTGGAGGGAAGGCAGAAGTTTGTTCTGCTCGAGGATTGTGCCTTGCAGGGGTTAAGTTATGTTTTGCTTTGGGGAGGAAAGGAAAATCTCTCCGAGTAATTAAGTTAAGATGCTGACACTAATGATGGGTGTTCAAAGCTGGGCTGGTGGGGGGGTTGCTGGGAATCCCCCTGTTGAATCAATGACATGAGGGCCTGAGGAGTGATTCTGCAATTATTAGGCTGAAATGATGTTGAACATGAAGTTAATCCTGTTATCTCGCAAATATTGAGCACACTGCTAGCTCCGGATAACTCTGTAATGGGATTATACTAGTCAGTCTGGCACCCTTGACACTCCCTATCTCTTCAGGGCTTTTTTTTTTTTTTCCTTATTTTCCTGTCCAGGATAAGGTATTGATCAGGTTTCCTAGAGTTAATTTTGGGAGGTGGTGTCTGGGGCACTGTCTTCCAGCAGTGTTGGGTTTTGTTGAAAAAAATGAGTTTGCTAATGAGCACCCTGTTGCCTCCTGAAGCCATTCACTCCTCCACAGCAAAAGATCCCTGGAGCCCATCCCTAAATAAATGTTTAGGAAAAGAACTGAAGAACAAGGACAAGTATAAAAGGAGACTTCCCCTCGTCATGCCTTCCTGGCATCAAGAATCTGAAGTGCAGCAAGTTCCTGTGACGGAGACCGTTCCCAGACCATCAGATTTGCAGAGTCTAATCAGTTCTGGTTTAAAGCCTGATTTTGCATCCATGGTAGCCTGGGGCAATTGTTCTAACAAAAAAAAAAAAAGTAACTGGTGGGGTGTTTAGAAGGATTATCCTGAGTTTTGTTTTTAACCAGTGTCAGGAAGACACAAGAACCAAAAGGATGAAGCTTGTAAGCTCCCTTACAAGCAGAAATGGGCTTCAGCCTTGCTAGTGACTCCTGTGTCCTCAAAGGTGGCAGCCAGAAGATGTGGACTGGCGTAGCCAAGGGGCCACGGAGGATGTTGGACCAGCTGGGGTTCCCGTTGGAGTGCCCCGGAGCCAGCTAGCCCTGCTGTTGATAGTGGATTGAGGTGACGTTGTTGTAACCTGTAATTTTGGGACCTTGGAGGAAGCCTTGGGATGGGATTCTCACAGCAAGGGAGACAGCGCCTTTTGCAAGCTTTCTGAGATGGGAATCCAGCGCAAGAACAAACTCCCTGTTTCAGACCTAAACTGCATGGAGAAGTGCTTTAATGTTTCTGTTTACACAACCTAAATTTTGTGCACAAATTCAAATGCTCGCTCTCGTGTATCCTTGCTGGAACTGCTGCTAGAAGAGCCATGGTTTCCAACTTTTCGCTTCCTCCTANTCGTGTATCCTTGCTGGAACTGCTACTAGAAGAGCGTGCTTGCTGGAGCCATGGCTTCCAACTTTTCATTTCCTCCTGGAAATCACAGACCCCTGTGATGTTCATCCAGACGTGCCCGCTTTTCCCAGTGCCCTCTCTTTGGATCCCGTAAAGATTTTTCTTACTCATTCTTCCTGCAAGCTGAAAACCAGAGTTCTGGTGCTGCTAGGCTCATGCTCTGGATCTTCAGATGGGAGCCCTTTGGTGGATGCCATGGTGGGGAGTTTGCCCTGATATTTGCCTGTAAGATCTTTCTCTTTGAGCATTGGGAAGCGTGTCGTAACCTCGTGGAGCCAAGTGATGCAGCATGGAGCTCCGTGGCTGCCTCATCGCTGCCACGCGGTTCTTTGATCCGAGCCCCGGTCTCGAGGGGTTTAACGTCGGTGTGAGGCTCACAAAGGCTGCCGTGGGCAGGGGCGAGGTGAGCTGTGTTTGCCCACCGACAGGAACGTTATCTGCGTTGCACGGGAAGGTGGGTACAGCTCCCTCCAGCCTTCCTGGGCTGGCTGTTAGCTTGTTAGCTTACATACTTGACATAGTAGTGTGCTGTAACTCTTAAGCTGCAAAATTTGTCTGAGAAGGTGAGTAAATACTTGAGCAGCTTGCCCTTGCAGAGCTCGGGGCTGTCACAAGCAGGCGGCCGTTGGCATTCGAGCTGGAGGCTTCCAAGCCAGTCCTTCTCGTGCTGGGCTATGGTCAAACCTCTCGCTGGCAGGAACAATCCTGTTTCAGTTTCACCGTATTTCCTCTCGGCAGCCGTGCTCTGAGCCTGTCTGCAGCCCCACGTGCAGCCAAGTGTGAGTGGACGGGAGCGTTATCGTCTCGGGAAGGGGTTTTGGCTGCTGTTCTGGGGTGGTGCCACTTGCTCCTAAACGGGGTCTCTGCTCGTGCTCTACAAATGTGGGAGCAAGGGAATGAGGTGGAATTATGTGAAATGAGGATTCAGGGAACATGTGACGGGTCACATCTGCACGAGGGGGAACAACTGTGGGAGAAACGGCTTCTCGGGAGGTTACACTCAGCTGTACCTCCTGGACTGGGGGTGTTATCTCATCTCGTGACATTTCCTTTAATTACACAAAATGGCCTTGACGCTGTAAACAATCGCCATGGCATTGTCTCTGCAGCTCCTGTGAGTCAAGGCGATGCGTAAACAGCGGCTGGTTTTGGGGACCCCATCTCTCTGTGTCTCAGGATGTAAGCTACCTGTTTGCAATTGTCACAACTGCTTTTTGAGCCATATTCTGGGATGGCACATAGCCTTTGTGCCTGTCACTGTCTTGTTTTCACAAGACAGAAAACACAAGGAGCATCAAGGCAGGGACTGGGATTTCAGGAGAAGCCCAGGGGGGTTAGATCGGGAACTCACGTTTTGCTTTCAGCTCCGTTGAGCCTCCGTAATTCACTCCCCGGTTCGGAAGGGGTGAGGAAGGGGATGATTCACAGCACAAAACCAAGCATGCCTTTAATCATCCCAGCAGCAATCTCCTACTCAGCGTGTTTCAGTCTCAAGCCTCGCCGGTGCTCGGGGACACCTGGGTGGTTAAGCAATGGTAAATATTTGGAGAGTGGAGGCTCTTGGCTGGGTGGGACCCAGGGTCTGGATGTGCCACTGTTGAGGGTGGTCCACGGCAGATCTATGAAATCTGTTTGGCTAGATGAACTTCCTGAGCGTTATCTCGTTCCTTAAATAGAGAATAAAGCTTGTATCAACATGAATCACAAAGTTGATAAACTGGAATGGTTCCTCTTGGAGCTGTCTTCTGGTATTGGGCAAATATTTATCCGCATTGTTTCAAAAGGCATATTTGTGCAATAGACGGAGGTCAAACCTGTAATTACCTGTTGGATTCACTCTGGTAGAGACAGCTTGTAAAAACACAGTGTGCTTGAAGCTTTTAAACCCAATGTTTGTGTGTGAATCTCGAGTTGTAGTTAAAAATTTCAGATTTCGTGAGAGTTTTCAGTTGCACGGGTATAAAAAGTGTTTTTCTTGCTGAATTTAAGTGCCTTAAGCACTATCTGCTGTTTCTTTGCATTTCTGAACCGTGGCAGGGAATTTGGGTGTCTCTTTCAAATATATCTGCTCGAGATGATCAGAAGCTGAGTTTGTGTGCCAAACTTGCCTTGCATTTTAATCAGGAGTTTCTAGCCTAGTCAATAATTAAAGCAGAGCAGGTGCGGTGGGGAAGTTGGGTGTTCCCCAAAAGCTAAACCAAGGCGCTTTTGTAAGCCTCCCTGGGCAGAGCCAAGCGAGTGAAGGATGGTAGGATGCCCTGGCACTGGCTGGCTTTGTGCAGTAATTTGGAAAAAATGTGATTTCAGACTGAGGAGCTGGAGGTGTTGAAGGATAATTGGGCTTTACTGGGGCGGTGTGCTTTCGAGGGGGCAGAGGAAACGCTAAAAGGGTTTGCTGCAGTTTCGTCTTTGGATGTGAAGAGCAAGCGGAGTCGCTGAGGTTTTTGTGAAATGTTAAAAAGGGAAACAAGACTTTTACAGGGAAATCTTGCTGCCTTTTCAGCTCGCATGTGGGCAGAGGGGCTTTCAGACATAGTTTTTCATTTTGAAGGATTGGAGGTAGGAAGAGAAATTTGGGATCATGAGTCTTGTAATGAATCAGAGCAGGGATACGAGGCTGTGAACCTTGACCTGTGCATTGCAGACTAGCTTCTAGAGTTAAATATAGTGCTACCTCTGAGGGTTAATTTAAATTTAATCTTATTTTAGAGTTTTAATATTTACTGCCATTCTTGCTGTTCATTTGGAGTCTCCAGTGTAACACTTAGCAGAGCTTGTCCCATCGGTTTTTCGGGTGGCATAGATGGACTTACCTCTTGCCATAGGACTGGGTTCTTTTGAATAACATCTGTTAAAGCTGTAAAGTGTTACGTTTGTCCCCTAAGGTAGCAAAACCACAGGATATGAGAGTCTGGCACGTCTGTACTCAGCCGTTTGCTTAGGAAGGGCACGGTGTGCGGTGCTGTGCCAGTCCAAGCACATGCTGGGTCGTGGTTTGAGAGGAGAGGGAGATATCTCTGATTTGTGCTGGAGCTCTGTTAGTTTTGTCATTCTTTATCTCTGTTGATTTGCAATGGGAAGCCTTAGGTGGTGTTAGTTTATAGGTTCTTCTCTGAATATCTTAGTTTTTGCTGGGGGAGAGGGTTAAATATGAGTTAATCTAAATGCCATGCCTGCTTCTTCCCTAAACAATGGAATAATTAATTTAATTTTCTCCTCCATGTTTTTGTTTAATGTGTTCCTAATAATATAGCTGGAAGTGGCAGATGGGTATCCTGCCTCCGAGTGCTTCGCTGCTGGGAATATGCTGATGCTTTGTTGATGCCTGATGCTTTGCTGGAATGTGTCCTGTATCTGTGCTGCCTTTGGCTTCAGCCCAGTGTTTCTTTTTGTGCTGCTTCAAGGTGCTCCGAAAAGTCGTTTGTCAGCTTTGGAGGTTCCCTTGCCTCGAGATGGCATAGCCGTGAATCACCGCGGTGATGGAGTTAGCCAAGATGTGACTGAATCTTTAATTTTGTCAGGATTACATGCCTTAGCACTCCCTCCCTAGTAAACAAGAAAATATTTAGCATATGTTGTAATTACGGTGAGTGGTTGGGCGGCATTGGAGGTGGTACGTTTTCGGTACTGGCTACAACGTGCTCTCATGGAAAGTTGCCTTTCCTCCGCTGGAAAACAGGGCTGGGGGATATTTTGGCCTCAGGCTTCTCTTGGTCCCAACACCTAGCACACAATTTTCTCTAGCCTGGTGACAATTAAGAGATTCCTTCTGTTCCAGCCACCCTCTGTGATCACAAGGCTTTCCAGGAGCACGTCCTCACCTTCATTTTCCCTTCTAAACCTGAGGCTGAACGTGCTGTCACTCGGCTCATGGGCACAGACCGGTGCTGAACCCAGAGCAATGCTCTTCCTCCAGCTGTGCTCCATCCCAGCCAACATCTGGGCTGCAGCAGGACACGGGTTCTCACCTTCCCCGCCACCAGCACGTAGGTGGTGGCACCAGGACAGTCCCTGGTGTGCTGGATCTGAGCTGGAGCAGCCGCTGGTGCCGTGCTGGCTCAATTGGTGGGGACAAGGGGACTGGAGTGCTCTGGGAAATAGGAGTTTCCCTCTTGGAAATGTCACAGGAAGCAGGGAGGAAATCATGTGGCTTCGGAGCAGTTACCTCACTTTTCAGTCTCATCCGAACCAGCGCCCTTTCATCAAAGTATACAGAATCTAAACAATACGGTGCCAGCGGCCTTATAAATAAACCATTTTCCATTTCCACACTGGGCGTCGGGCTGGCTTTTCGTACCACGTGAGGAGAAAGGAAGAGCGTCACGTCGTGCTGGCTTGTGACCCTTCCGATGGACCGCCCGGCTTCCTACCCGCTTGCTTCCCCTTGGTCTGCCGCCGGCGTTAATAGCTCTGCCACATGCTCTTTTTTCAGAACACAGCCCAGAAACGGTCATTTTTGTCGGTAGCCACAGCTGTTGTGTATATAAAATATATTTTTTCATATTCTCTTTGTTCTGCCAAAGCTGCCAAGGATTGCCAGCAAACAGATTGTGGTGAAACTCCTCCAGAGTCATGCTGCTGCTGCTTTTTCTTCTCCCTGCCAATCCTCCTGGTGAAACGGTGCCATGGGCCTGGGGTAGGATTGCAGGTGGGTGCATCCCAGCAAGGAAAGAGCCTTGAACATCCTGCAGCTGCTGTTGACTCCTGCGCCGATGGGCTGAAGGAAAACGCCCAGTATGACTGGTTTTAAATAGCCAGCTCCGTCTGCAGGGATGGGATAATGCAAGAGTCCTTTTGAATGTTCCTGTGGCTGAATCACGGGACAGAAATGTCTGAGTCACCCCAGATGAATGCGGTGTTTCGCGTTGGTGTGAACTGAAAGGTGAAGGAGCTTTATTAGAGGAGCTAATATTTGGGCTCATTATGGGTTTCATTAGATTTTCAAGTGAAACAATCCAGAAGAGTTCCTTTTACCATGTATATAAACAGACTATTACCATGTCAATGCCAGGGCTCTAATGGGATGCTGGTCTGGACGGAGAGGAAATGAAACTTCAGAGGAAAGTGATGTACCCCACTTCTTGGGTGTTTACTGCCCGTAACCCTCATCTTGTTTTATTTGAGCCATCTGACTCTCCTGAAATCCTGTAAAATTCAACATCTGACTCCCCTGAAATCCTGTAAATGTTCATGTAACTGGGATTTCTCAGTTACTACATTTTTAGAAGAAAATGTTGAAGGGGCTATCAGCCTTATCCCTTTTTGCTTTCCTGTCGAAAGCTCTTTGCTATTCCAAGCTCTTCCTTCTCACAAAGGTTTTCACCCGTCCCTGAGGAGTAGAGGCTTTGCTCTGCTTTCTCCTGGTTGCTGTGCAGCTAAGTCAGGTGGCCCTTCTGCATTACTATGGGAATTTTGGACATTTTCTACTCGTCCTTGCTTGAACCGTGGATTTTCCTTTATCCTGGATGGGGGCCGAGGTTTTGTCTCCCTGCTGTTGGTAGAGCTGAAGCAACTGTACTGGAGGGTGCTCCGTGCTCCCCAGGTGCTGCTGGCAGGGAATTTGGGCAGGTTGCTCTGTCCTGTGTTTTTCCCCAGCTGTGAAACAACTCACTGTGGATGCAAAGAGTAACGTAGGAGCACAGTACGAATGGCTGCTCTGATGCTCTGTCCTGGAGTTGAGATGTTTTGCTGAGCTTGGAGTTGAGTTTCTTGCCTTCTGCTGGTGCAGAAGTTGCACCGTGCTTTCCAGAGATGGAATGAAAGATGGACTGGCGAGTTTTTGGAAATAGTGATGTCGGTGTTACTTTTGGGTTGGATTTCTGCTGTTCTGTGTGTTTTGTTCATTCCTCTTCTGGTGGGGGTTTTTGTTCTTTCTACCCCAAAGAGGAGAGAGCTGTGGCTGGTACTCCTGAGGGATGTTTGAAGCCCAAAGCCAGCTGCGGTTTGAAATGCAGGTTTATAGCTCTGCTCCTTGAGCACCACAGCCCTGGGTTTCGGAAGCAAATATTAATGCTTCTGGTGTAGAATATTACAAGTGCCTTTGCCAAACAGTCTTGTTATTCTATTCGTGTCAGGCCTGGTCAACGATACAGAAACGTGCAAGGGTTTTATTTTATTGCAGGATTGTGTGTTCACAGCCTGGTGGGTTCCTGTGCAGCACCGGAGCCTGAGTAACTGTCATGCGTGCTCTTGGACTGCAGCCGCTGTGAATTTAAATCCGTTCGTTTAAATATCTTTCATTGACATTTACTATTTCGTGTTTTACTAACATAGAAATAAGGGATCAGGCATGTGATTGTGCTGCTGTGCTTTAACAACCTCCCGTGTGTCATCTGCTCTGCAGCAGCGCTTTGTGCCCTCTTCGTTCCCAGCACCTGCAATATAAAATGCAACGGCTTTCATCTCCTTGGAAGCTGGGCAAGTCTAGATGCAGCGTTTGGCGTTCTGTCGCATTCCCAGATGCAGGGATATTTTTCCAGACGTTCTTCCAAGCTGGACAGCTGATTTACAGACTTGGAGAAGTCCTGCAGCCTCTATCTCTGAACTTTGTGGGTCTCTGCCAGATGGCAGCGTATTTAAATGGCTGTAAAATGGTTTTTTTCTTTGTTTCAAAGCAAAGAGTCTTAAATGAGGTGGAGCATGCCTGGGAATCAGTATGTTAATTGCCCACAATGAAAATCCAAAGTGCTCGGAAGGCTGACTGCCCCGGCTGACCTCTTCCGAGCGCAGAGATGCCTGGTGGTGGGAGGCTGAGAAGAGCAACGCTCGCAGGAACGTCCGTGTGCTCTGTGCCAGGGAGCAGAGTGCTATTTGCTCCTCCGCCTCCGCGTGTCTGCTGATCCCTGGCTCCTCCACCTGCTCCTGCTGTCCATGGGGATGGTGGCCATCGGCTCGGCGGGCAGGGTTAAGGACGAGCAGGGTGCTGGTGCAGGTGTCCTGCTTCCTTTTCTGTTTCTACAGCTGTGCTTCGGCAGAGGAATGGGTTTGCAAGCTGTCCCGTGGCATGTCTAGTGTGTTAGCGGAGGAACCAAGAGCATCAACATCATCCCAACCATTCTGTGATCTTCCAGGTGTGTTTGTGGCTTAGGTGGACTTTTATGAGGTTTCAAAACTACCCCCTTCCCTTTTCTGGGGCGTGTTGGCTGCAGAGCTGCCTCCCAGCGCGACGCACGGCCGTGGACGGTGATCTCTGCGGCGGTGGAGCGGGCGTTCGGTCGTCCGTTCTGACGAATGTGCGGCATTGATTGCTCCCAGCTGCGCCAGCCCAAATTGACAATCTAGGGTTTTGTTGTTTCCCAGAATAGAAGATTTTTACTATTGGGACTGCTGCCGTAGGGAGCTTGTCCTGAACTCCTCCTGGCTGCCTGAGTAATGCTCCGCGATACTGAAGCACTGCGGCTGCCGCCTGACAAGGACAGGGACCTCGAGCTGTAGCAAATCCCGGTGTGTTTAAAACTTTTCCTACAGCCGAGAGAACAAACCTGGATGTGTCAGATGGGTTCAAGTTCCTGATTAGTCACTGGTGTGATGTTGCAGCAAATTCCTGTTTGCTTTTGAAATTTTTTTTCCTTTTCCCCTGATTTAAGAATTAAGCTTCTGGATGTTTAAAGGTTTTTCTCACTCCTCTGTGGTGTACAGGGGTTGGAAATGATCTGTAGGTTCACTGAAGTCCTAATGCAAATTTTGGTGAAAAACTAAAGAATCCAAGTGGACATATTTAAACTCTGGAGACCTTTCTTATGCAAATGTCGAGGGGGTATTTGTTACCTTAACTATCAAGATGTGATACACAAAATTAAAAATAAACTCTTATTTTCAGTAGTAAATTGAAATTTTCAGTGTTAAATTTAAATTTTCCATGTTAAATTAAAATTTTCCAGTGTTAAATTTAAATTAAACGAGAAGACACGTGCCCTGCTCCTACCTTCTTCCTGGTAACTTTAGCAGAGAGAGGAACTGCTGTGAAATTGTCTTTATCATACATCTGGCTAGAGGCACATCAGCTCAGGCACTCTTTTTGAAACACATTTTACTCTCAGCATAGAGTACCGGGATTAGAGTACCACCCTCATTCATCACCGCCCTGGTTTGTGTTTCCCAGGCTCAGGTAGGCTGTTACCCCCGTGATCCCGCTCGGGAGGTGAAACCCCTCCGTTACGGGTGCGTGTGCTTTCTCCAAACTCTTCCTTAAGCGAAACACCTCCGTCTCCCTCTCCACTCGCTGCCGGCTTCTCTCTCTTCTTGCTGAACTCCTGCGAGGAAGGAGCGAGGGGTGTTGATGATTTGGATTATGCAGCTAAGTGGCTGGAGCGTGGCTGGCTGTCTCCTCCCCTTCCTGAGCTTCGGCCGAGCTCGGCTCTGGAATGACAGGCATTCCTGCGTGAAGGGAGCTGGCACGGACGCCTATTTATGAGAATCAAGTGCCCGGCCATGGGGTACGGGGAGAACAGGACCTGCGCTGGACCATCCGACACCCATACCGTTGCTTGAGAGTTGGGAGCTGTCTCGCTTGCCAGCTTTTTCCCGGTCCGAAGCGTGGATTTATCATTTTAAAGGACTGAAGTGCTCTCTCAGGGTAGACTTTTTTTTCCTCTCTTCCCCCTCCCGCCTCCTCCTGGGGAGCTGCTTAGAAAAGAATCTAATGGGGCAGCCGCACTTCTCGAGACCGGTAAATCCAGCTGCTTTCGGTGAGTAATGGAGGGCAAGGGAGACGGAGGAAACTTTGGGGCTACGGCGGGGCAGGATTGCAGGTGGAACGGAGGAGTCGGGAGGAGGGGAATGCGGGGCTTGTGTAACCTGCGTCCGGCTTGGGAGCTGGGAAGAGAAACCAGAGAAATAACTCCATTTCCTTCCCTTCTCTTACTCATGTCCCATGCCGTCACTGTGCAATGTGTTCTGCTGATCTTGGGACAGGCTCCAAGCTGCGGTTTTTAGGAATAGCCTCTGTCTCACATGGCCAGGTTGAGGGACACCAGCTTTGCAAAGCGTTTGGACAGCGGTAAAATCCACCGGAGCGGGGCAGGAGCCGGCCTGATAGTCCGCCTGGATCAAAGCTGCCCAGAACAGCCTCCTTGGGTGGGATGCCACCCGGCTTTTTGGGGCAGCTATGGTCGTTTTGTGGGGAGAAGGGGCTTGGCAATCATCTTCGGGCTTGTGTGCAAGGTCTCTGAGTAACTGCTGGGCTGGGGGAAATATAACCTTGCTTTGACTCCTGGGAGTAGCAGTGCTTCCAGGACAGCGTGCGTAGGGCAGCGTTGTCTCCAGGTCTCTGTCTTGGGTGCTGTTCCCCGCGCTGGGACCGCGGTGCGCTGGCCGCAAGAGGAGTCTGTTCCCTTTTATCTCCTGCCGACGTGCTGTCAGCTGGCTGGGCTGAGCTGCTCACTCTCATCTGAAAAGTGGAATTATCAGATTTTTAGAGAAACCCTTGACATTTGCACATGCAGAGCTCCCTGAGATACACCTTTTTTTTCATTCTTTTTAACTTTCATAACTTTGAACCTGCCAAGTGTTTTTAGGGCTCAGACTAAGCAGTGATTCTCTCTCCCCCCCCAGTTCAATCCACTAGTCTTGTTCAAGAGCTGCTAAAAATAAGTGATACGAGAGAGCAGAAAGGAGAAGTCAGACTTCAGTCTGTGTACTGTCGCTGGAGATGAACAGCATCTTCTCCTTGGATTTATGCGCTGTTAGAAGCCGACCTGTTCAGTCTTGGGCTCTTTCCCTCATCGTGCACCAGCGATGATGGCAGTTTTCGGGGGAGTGGGCTGGCCTGGTGCAGGGACATTGTCCTTTACTGGAGCCTGGAAGCCAGCCGATGGGGTGTTTCCACAAACGGTCGCTTGCTGCATGAAGTCTTTTTTTTGCAGCACAGCTTGCATAGTTCCTGCTGAATAAATTGTGGACTTGAGGAGATGGTTCTCGCATTAACTTTGGCAGGATGCTGTTGAAAAGTCTTGTGAAGATTATGATGATGAGAAACGTACAAAAGACAGGGAAGCCGAGGGCTGGGACTGTTTGAGGCGGTTTTGTGACCACAGCCTTTTATTGCTTTAAGGTCAGGATTCACGTCTTCCCTGGACCATTCAGGAAATGCCCGTGGAGTTTTGAAAACTGTTATAGGAAGCTAGAAACATTTACCTAAAGTGCTTTTTGATACTTTAACCTTTAACAGCATTTCCCTCAAAAGAGTCTTTGTTTGCTTTTTTGAGTTGTAGCTGTTTGCTTGAAAGCTTTTTGGATTCTGAACCGCTCTGCCCATCACAACAAAGCTGAAGAGGAGGGAGCTGAATTATTTATTCTCCAGCCTGTGCATCAACACTGTTTTGACAACGGGAGGGTTTGTTGCTGTCCTGCAGCGAGGATCCCGCGCAGGCTCGGTGCTGTGCCGCAGCCGGTCCCGTGTAGCCCGAGGTCCGGGCTGTGCTGCCGGACCCGCTTCCCAAGGGGTTGGGCCGGTAGGGAGCAGCCACCTTCTCAGCAAAAGCTCCTGATGCACCTTTTGGGCTTGTGAAAGGAGAATTTTGGGTGCGTGTGTAGTCCAGGATAATGCAGGAGATGGAGCAGAAGCGTTCAGAGCTGCTGCGTGGCGTTGAAGTGCCTGATTTCTCCGAGCGCTTTCTTAGCTCTCAGCTCCGTGTTGACACTTTTTTGCTGCAGAGGTTCTGTCTGCCTGGGAGCCTCCAGGCTATGGCTGTCAGACAAACGCCTGGTGAGCTCCTCGTGAACAGAAACCCCTGGGATTTGTGGAAATCCCGTAGTAGCTGCTACGATAAGAGACGGACCAGGTTCTGGGTGGACTGTGGTTTGCAGATGGAAGGAATCTGGCTCAAGCTCATGATTTACGCACTGTGTGAGTCCTGTTACAAAGCAGAAATTTTCTTCTTTCCTTTGTGAGGATGTCTCTTAATAAAGATAGAATTCAGCAGATCTTAACCTCTCCGAAAAGGACTGGGGTAAAGAGCCTGGTGCCGTGCAGGCGGCGGTGAGGAACATCATCTTTTGGAGCTGGAGTCAGCTCCACCAACTCTTGGATGTCTGCAGAGATATTTCGGGAGAAAAGCAGCATGTTCTCAGGCTCTTCCTAACAGCTTCAGTCTGCAGCCCTGTCCTGGGGCTCACTGACCCTTGGTCCTAAAGGATTGTGCCATTTTCTTCATGAAGGCTGGAAATCAGTAGTTCCCCTCCCAGGCATATAGCATTGTAATAGGAATTGTCAGCATCTGGGATGCAGCTCTTTGATTTCTTCCCAGCCTTTGGTCTTGCTTTGTTAGGGTCTGTAATTTGGATCTTGAAGTGATTTTTTTTTTTTTCAGCTTGTGTAAAAACAAAATAAACTTCTCCACAGCCATGCTGGCTTTTGGTGGTGTGTGGCCTGAGCTGAAATGGTTTAAAAATTCCCCAGGACTAATTCTGCAGTGACCTACATGAGATGCAGCTTGGGTTTCATTTTTTTTTAGTGATGTGCATCAGAGGTGCTGCTATCTCCTGTACCATTGCAGTTATCTTCCCCTAGGAGAGATGGTCCTTAGTGAAGGAAAGAGTTTTTGGTTATTCATGCTGGTACCTGAAGTCTCTCCTGTGCCTTTTTCTAGGCTGGTGGTTCACTGCTCTACAGAAGGGTATCTGGGCTCGATCTCCGGAGGAGAGGTTTAACTCGAGTTGCTCACGTCGTGGCTTTTCCTCCCTTCGACCACGCTGTGACCGTTAAACCTTGTGTCTGTACGTTGAGATTTCCTAAAGGGCAGCTAGATAGCTGCCTGCTGTGGTCAGCGTCCCTGTGCGTGGCAGTGGTGTGGACACGTTGGGGTGGTTTAACTGACCCCGGGGATCCTGGCTGTGCTGGTTTGACCCGTGGTGAGCAGTGGCAGGAGGGAAACCTTTCCCACCTTCAGCAGCAACGGCTGCCCCGCGCCTGCCAAAAGCTTTGGGAGCAGGTGACACACGCAGCACCGCAGCCACTTGCTGACCGTGTGGTGAGCTTGGAGACCAACTGCAAGTCTGCAGCTTCTTCCACTGAAATGGTTTATCTTCTCTGGGGGGAAAATAAATAAAAAAGAAAAAGGAAAAAAAAAAAAAAGCCACAAACATTGCAGCAGCATCTCAGCACCACCCATGTTTTTCCACGACAGTTTGTACCTAACACAATGTGCAGTGGGAGAAGGGTTTTTTTTCTGCCTGGATTTTAACAGCAAGACTTGAGTGTAGCAGTCTGCAGCGGGAGGGTTTGAAAGACCAGCTGGCCGGGCATACTGGTGGAGAATCGCATCCCGAGCTGCTTGGCACTGCCGGAGCTTCCTGCCGCCTTGTGTCTTCGGGCTGTGCCAATTTTGTGACGTTTCCCTAGACTATTTCAGTCTAAACATTTTGGGTTAACACAAATCTGCTGTTTAAACAGCTCCAATTCACCTGCTTGTTTTGGTGGAACAGGATCAGAAGGTGTTAAATGTTGGAGAGCGAAGCTCTGCACCGGCAGCAGGCTGGAGGTGGCAGCCAGGGCACAGCTCCCCCCACACCAGCTGGGTCCTGGGGGTCTGTCCCCCAGGTCCAATGCTCCAGGACATCTTCTCGAGAAGAAGCACCCACGTGTGCCTGGACAACGTGCTGAGGTGGCAGGGGGTGTTGTATTCTGGAGTCTCACCAGTACAGTAGGCACGGTGTGCTGGTGTCAGGATGGGCTCTGCCCAACTGCAGGGTCACTTTTCCGAAGGCGGTAGTTTTTGCAGAAAGGTTAGACAGGGTCATGCTTTGGCACGGGGACACGTGAGGGACCTGCTTATTGGAAAGCTCTTGACCTTCTCGTGAGGACTCCCCTGGGTTCACCTGCATGACCTCATTTCACCTTTTCCATAACTGTTCCATGGGTTTTCCAGCCTGGACCGTGGGGAGGTGAGGCTGGTCTCTTGGTCACGGATCTGCCGTGCAGGTAAACACCCCTGGTGCTGAGCAAGGGCTGCTCAGGGGAAGACATCAGCTTCCCAACGCCTCTCACCCTTCCCTTAGAGTCTGGTCCCTCTTTTTCCCCATTTCTTTCCCCAAGTGCTGTGCTACGCTGTGCTCCGATCCAGTATGTGACTGGGATACGGAGGGGGTTCTGCCTTGCATTGCCAAGCAGCTTAGGGACCCTCCTGTGCCTTGCAGAGCAGAGAATCCACCTGGCTGAGGCTCTTTTCACAGTGAAGGCAGCTTGGGCAAGAAATGGAAATCATGAGCTGTGAATGGAGGAAAGGTCCTTCTGCAGGGTGTGTGAGCACTATCTAATGTGAGCAATCACTGAACAATGAGCTTATTTAAAATACCATCAGTAAAGCACACCTACAGCTGCTGAGCCACCTGCTAATTAGCAGGAAATGCAATTCATAATTGCATCACAACAGGCTGTTTTAAATGTCTGTGTCCGCCTGGTAATTGTATGGTGAAAGGAAGAGTGGAAGGGGCTGGGGCAGGACCAGCTGTGGAACTGGACAGGATGAATCCCAGTTTGTGCTGGGGAGGGAAATTGCTTTCCTGGGATCAGTATCAGCTGGTGGGCTGCAGTGGTCTTGGGATGTTCACAGTTCAGTAATGTGTATTGAGTTTTATTCTATGCAGGGCAAAAGAGGTGGCCAAAATGTTCTGGACTGTGGTTTTAGGCTATGAAGGGGTAGGTGGTGTGCCCGTCTCCCCTCTTGAATGGCTGTTTTTAGGCACAGAACTGATAATAAACATCAAAACCAAGTGTTTTCGTGTTGGACCAGAGCTGATGCACAGCACAAGCCTAGGAACAGTTGGAAGCACGGCTGATGGAGCAGCATGGCAGAGGAGCAAGTTACCCGATATCGGTGCTGCCTGTCATTGTGAAACCAGCTTTTGTATTAACCTGCGTGATTGCAATTCATGGCAGCCAGGCACCTGGTGTGAAACTCCACCCTGAGATGGTATTTGATTCGACAGACAGACCTGGACTGCAGGAGCTGCTGGAAGAGGTTCTTCCACCTGGAGTCAAACTCGCATGTGGGCTCTCCCCCACCCTCCCCGCTTTTAGCTGCTCCTGCTTTGGGGATATCGTGTGTCTCCTGCAGTTTCCACCCATCCTTTCCTGTCCTCTGTTCCTCCGGAGCTGCTTGGAGGTGGCTGTGGTCGCGATGCTTGTCGCTCTCCCTCTAATTGGAAACGGAGACATCACAGCTTGCTGAGGTCTCTGTTCATTAATCCCTGGACCTGATGGGGTTGAGTTTTCTTTTAATAACTCATTTTGCTTAGGCAGCACTCCGACGCCTTGGGTGGCGGACAGCACATGAGTTACATTCCTGAGAGCAGTTCCGAGAAGGGATCTATATGAGGTGAGCTTGGTACGACTGCCTTCAGCGCTCTTACTGCTCCTTGGCAAGGTGAGGGAAGTGCCTCTGCGTGGCTCTTGGGATCCAAATCCAGTCCCCAGCTTGTGCCTGGCGAGCGGTCGTGCCTGCCCGGTAAGCTTTGGGAACGCTCAGTTGAACAAAGTGAATGCTGCTTTTTAAAATTACACATACNTCGACAGACAGACCTGGACTGCAGGAGCTGCTGGAAGAGGTTCTTCCACCTGGAGTCAAACTCGCATGTGGGCTCTCCCCCACCCTCCCCGCTTTTAGCTGCTCCTGCTTTGGGGATATCGTGTGTCTCCTGCAGTTTCCACCCATCCTTTCCTGTCCTCTGTTCCTCCGGAGCTGCTCGGAGGTGGCTGTGGTCGCGATGCTTGTCACTCTCCCTCTAATTGGAAATGGAGACATCACAGCTTGCTGAGGTCTCTGTTCGTTAATCCCTGGACCTGATGGGGTTGAGTTTTCTTTTAATAACTCATTTTGCTTAGGCAGCACTCCGACGCCTTGGGTGGCGGACAGCACATGAGTTACATTCCTGAGAGCAGTTCCGAGAAGGGATCTATATGAGGTGAGCTTGGTACGACTGCCTTCAGCGCTCTTACTGCTCCTTGGCAAGGTGAGGGAAGTGCCTCTGCGTGGCTCTTGGGATCCAAATCCAGTCCCCAGCTTGTGCCTGGCGAGCGGTCGTGCCTGCCCGGTAAACTTTGGGAACGCTCAGTTGAACAAAGTGAATGCTGCTTTTTAAAATTACGCGTAGAGCTCTGCATCTAATGTTCTAGTCACTGAAGAAAGTGCCTCTAAACATCCAGACAATTCCTCTTGGCTTTCTGTGAGCTTGAAACACCATTTTTTTGTGTCTCTACTTACACCCACCCTCCCTCCATCCCAGCAGAAAAAAACAGAAGAGAGCTTCAGAAAATCATGGATCAGTGCTGACACCTTGTATGTTATTTTCCACCCAATTTCTCTCCTGTTATGAAGCCAGATTTTTTTAAGAAGCAGCTCAGATGCTGAATTGATCTTGCTTTTTCAAATAAATGTTGGCTGGCATCGGCTTTTCAGTGGTTCTGAGTGAGCTTTCTCTTCGGGGACTGATTTAAAAAGCAAAATCAAACCACAACCAAACAGAAAAACCCATGAACCACTGTTGTGTAAAATCTGGAGTCCCATGAGTGAGAGGAGAAACCTGTACAGAGCTGGAGGTAATTTTAGGTAAAGTCTGAAATGGCCACAATTAGGTTTGAAAAGCTTTTTTTTAATTTTTTCCCTGGAGTCCTGGGCTGGTTTTCCTCTTCCTCCAGCATTTGGTTAAAGATTGCGCTTCTGCGTGTGATCCCGATCCTCCTACTGAAGTACTCCCTGATTTCCCTTGTGCTGCTAGCTCGGGTGCTCTCTCGCTCTTCTCTTCCCTGTTATTTATCAATCTTCCACTTAACTTGTGCTCACACTGAAAACTTGGGTCTGTCTGTCCCGCAGTGATGACAGCCTGTCCCCAGCCCACACTACAGGGTTGCAGGTGGAGCTCCACCTCATTTTTTCCTCTCTGTTTTTTTCCCCTTGTCCTGAATCTACTCTTCCCCGTGTTGACAAGAATCTGCTTTATCACATCTGGGTCTGTGTCCTCGGTGGATATTTGTAGGATATCGCAGATACGTTATTAGCTCTTTGTCCTGTGTGCAGAACGGCTTTCCCCTAAAATTCCTTTCCCAATCCCGTAGCCTCCGGAGATGGGATTCTTGGCTGAACCTTCCGCGTGGCCCACGGGGTATTGTCTTTTCTGCAGGCACGTCATACAGGCTTGTCTGAAGTTGACTGAAAAGTCTTTTGTGATCCCAGGCAGCTCGCAAACTCCAGAACATTTGACTTAGAGGCTCAAAAAGAAGACTCACAAGTGCAGTTTGTACCACGGCGCCTCAGCCCGCGGCCATGGGCAGGACGGCACCGTAGGGCTGCGAGAAGCCTCGAGGCTCTGTTCTCCCTGCTGCGTGTTTGCGCAGAGCTCTGCGACCCCGCCGGGGTGCTCCTGGCTTTTGCAGCGCTGAAGCCGAGGGATTCTCGCTCTGTAAATTTAAGACCATGAAGCAGGCGACCAGCTGGCTTCACTTAGGTTGTAAGCGCTCCGATTTTTATTTTTTTGCAGGCATTGCTGATTGTAAGTGTTCCCTTATGTTTCATTGGATACTCGGAAAACAGCAACACCAGGCAAGCCAGAATTGACAGTCGCCAGCGCAGCGTTCCGTGCTCTCATTCTGCTCCACAAGTTGTTTCTTTATGAGATTTTTTTTCTTGCAGCAAGTTGAGGTTTTTTTTGCATGTGTCCCTTCCCGCCTCCGTGTCCTTCTTGTGTTGTTCTCCAGAGACGTGGAGTACAGTAGGTGGAGCGCAGGCCGGTATTGTGTTGCTTTCCTGTGTAGTTGTTGCTCTTGGCCGGCGTCGCTGGCCTTATTTATAGAGGGAAAAATCAGGGAGGCGAAGTTCTAGCACATGCAGCTGTTGTAATGGGCCTGGTAATTTCAGAGTGCGTAGACGGTCGTGCAAGTCGGCTCTGCAGTCTGGAAGGTATTTGTGTTCGTGTAATTACTTGTGTCTAGCACCAGTCGCTTCCAACTGGAGATGAGAAACTGCAGCAAAGTGATTTGTGTTCTTTGGGCGATCCTGTGACGCTGCAAATTGAAACTAATCCTTGTTCCATTAGAAATGCCTCTTCTCTGTTCCCCCTTCGCACCGTTAACTCTGGAAACCCCACTCTTGTCTCCCCGAGCTAATGTGGAACGCTGACGGGTGACCTGAAGGCATGGAGTCTTGCTACCTTCTGTGCATGAACGTGCGCCGTCGTTTCCCGGTGTGCGAGGGGCAGGCTGGCGGGAGGTGGCCGCTGTTTTCCGCAGCGCGAAGGTAACGTGTTTGTTCTTTCCTGTGCAGCCGAAGAGGTGGATCACCCCCCAGCTGATGCCGGCATGGGGGTAGACGTTTTGGAATCGGGGGACACCACACCTCCTACAAAGAGGAAAAGCAAGTTCTCAAGCTTTGGCAAGATCTTCAAACCTTGGAAGTGGAGGAAAAAGAAAAGCAGCGACAAATTTAAAGAGACTTCAGAAGGTAGAGTGAAACTGGGGCTGGGTGGGAGTCCCTTCCTCCGCTTGGGAAACCTGCCGTTAGCCATCTGGCTAGTGAGAGGGGCTTGCTGGCACAAGCCTGAGCGCTGACGTGTGTAAGAACCCAAATGTGACTTTGGTGGTGGGCTGACACCTGCAGTCTCTCCAGAAACACCTTGCCACGGAGCGGTAGTTTCAGACAAACAAATTCCTTTCTTGCAAGGAACCTTCCCAAGCAGCCGTGGGGAGGGAGGGTTTGCTCCGCGATTGCCGGTCTAGTGTGAGGTGCAGGCCTGAACGTGCAGTCCCTCCTCCCTCCTCTGAATCCATCCAAAAACAGTGAAATGTGAAGCCCTTTTATTTCTTCCAGAGAATCCCTTTAAAAAAAAAAAAAAGTATTATCTTGAACTTCTAGCTTACCCTATTTTCTGAGTGTTTTTTTTTTAATTTAATGTCAGTTTTAGAACGAAAGATTTCTATGCGAAAGCCAAGAGAGGAGCTGGTAAAAAGAGGGGTTCTGTTGGAAGACCCTGAGCAGGGTGAGTCTGCAAATGAACTTCTCCTCCTGTCTGTGTTCTGTGTAGCTGATCTTCCTCTGGCAAAACCTCACCCTTGCAGCCATGCTTTTTTTTGGGGAGACAAATTTAAGGGCTCTTTGCTAACGTGGTTCCTGTCTGTTTTGCCCTTTTCGATCCGCTCTCTCGTCTGGCTTTTGCACCTGGCCGGGAAGGCAGCCTGTTCGCTTGGGAAGATGTTGCTAAGAAAGCGCAACGCCTGTCTTGGACATCTTCCTGCCTGCTGCCAGCGGGGAGGGACGGGCTGTTCTGTGTGTCGCTTCCTATCCTGTCGCTCTTGTACGTGTCCCCCTGCAGCTGTCCTGTCCTGTTAAGCTTCTCCATCACACTTCTGCTCACCATCTCCAACCTGTTCCCATCACGCTCCGACTGCACTCTCACCGCTGCGGGAGAGCTGCTGACCTTGGAGCTCAGGTTTGAAGGCCTTGGAAAAAGTGAAAAATAAAACAATGGATGATTTTTAAGCTGCCTGGGCAGGGGCATTTCCTCAAAGCATTGTAGATGACATGTTTCATGGTGTCATCGTTAGTCACAGCTAAGCTTATTGAAGCTTGTCCTGCTGTCAGATAAGTCTTCCCCCCTTTTCTGTCATCCCTGCTGTCTCTGAGTTGGGGTCGTCCTGCTAAAAGAACTTTTCAGGCAGATGGGTTCCCCATCTCGTCACCTGGCTGCGTGTTGGGTGGTGTGGGTACAAGGAAGGGGGGGGGACGTGGTGGGAGAGCAGCCCCCCGGGCTGGGTGGCAGCGTGGTCTTTGGCTTAGAGTGATGGATGGTTGTCCCTCAAAAGGCGTGTTGCGGGGGCAGCCTTAACCTCATGCAAATTTCAGGGCTCTTCTAAGATGAAAAAAATGTGAAAAAGGTGAAAAAGTGGTGTTTAGACCAAACAACTGAAAGCAAAACCGAGAGGAAAGGTCCCAACGCTGTTGTTTGCAGCTGCACTGTAATGAAAGCCATCTACAGCCACCCCAGGGTGGAAGCGCTGGGCTGGAGGAGGAGTTCACTGGGGTGCAAAAGTGGATGAGGTGACAGGATGAAACTGTGGAAGGGAGATCAAAGGCTTTGGGTAACAAACTTCTAACTAGAGATGACAGAGGAGAGATCTTCCAAACCGTGAGGGTGTAACAGGAGGGTGGCTAAGAGCCGGAATTATTTTCTGCTTTGAGTCAGCTGATCCGGTTTAAGGAGCAGAAGACGGCAATAATCTGGACAAAGCACAAACCCACGGTGTGAGGGAGCAGTCGGTATTGTCAGGAGGGTCGGATTAGAAAACTCATCTTCATCCCTGCTACGAGTCCCAAGACATGGGGGCAGTTATAGGATGGTGGCGGTAGGTTATTGTATTTGCCTCCAGTTTTAAAACCTGCTTGTACAAGGTCGGTTGATTTTCTTAGGCAAGTTCTTAAGTGGAAGAAACGCTGGAAAGCCTTCGAGACGAGTGAGCGAGGAGGTAGGGAAGAGGCGTAGTGGAGGGATTCAAACCCGATGCAGCGAGGAGCGGAGGCACCACCACTCTCCGGGCTGGTGGTCAGCAGGTTGTGCTGGGCTCCCAGTAAGGAAAGAAGATAGCGTTGGACTGTCCTGACCTCGAAGGAGGTCACTGGAACTGGAGTCAGGAGCGAGGTGATGTGAGAAGGCCGTCAGGAGCGTTCTGCAGCTCCCTGCCAGGGAAGGGCGTGCGAGGTTTGATGGTGAGGAGAGCTGGATCATACTGTTCCCATCGCCCTTGCTGCAGGCTTCAGCTAGCCAGAGGCAATGCTGCTATAAAAAGCTCCGGCTCATCTCTTGAGTTTCAGCCCTGGCTGGGGAAGAAACTCCCTCTTGTTGCTGTCTGTGCATCCTGTTTCAGGGAAGGGCAGCTAAGCAAGCGAGGCAGCACGGTCTTCTATCTGCGCTCAGGAACCAAGGGTATTTTTGCAGAAAAAAAAGCAGAAGCCAAAAGCTCTCCAGGCTAGGGAAGGGGAGGTAAGAGCTTCAAGGGGCAAGGAGAGGTGAAGAGGGCAGTGGAATAAATAACCAAAAATCAGAGCAGCAGAGCACACTGGGGTCTGACACCTGGGGGGGTCATGATGCTGTACACCGCAGCTGCTTGAGAAATAGTAGACTGAGAATGCCATGGATTTTTAATCAAATTGGTGATGTATCTATTCAAGTTAATTCTTGAGTTGGAAAGCAGTCAAAATGGGCAGTGCCCCATTAGAGTGGATGCTCAGTCTGATTTTGGGAATAACAAGAACAAGAGTTTGTCCTGTCAGGGCAGTTCCAGGGGCAGAGAGTGGTTGAGTATTTCCTCATTGAGACCAGGGCTTTAGGTGCTCTTAAAAGCATGGGCTGAGAAGAGAATGGGTATTTTTCCAAAAGAGGTCTTGTTTCTAACATTTGGGAACCTCCATCTGTAAAAACAGAAATAGTGGAGATGAACTACATCGGATTGTGGAGATGTATCATTACAAAGGTAAAAATGGGAGGAAATAGGCCTTGCCATGGGATGTTTTGGGTAAAGCCGTGATTTTTGTGCCAAATTCAGGGCAGAAACAGAAAGAACATAGAGGTGCCTCAACTAATTTTAAGACTTCATCAAAATCTGTTATTGCGTGCCTAGTAGTTCACTTGGCTAGTGCTGGAATTTGTATCGCAGCAGAGAATTTGTGAATGCTCTGTAGAGGTGGGTAGGTACAGAAGCTGCAGGAGGTTTTAAACTGTGCTTGCGGCTTCCTTGGGCTGTGGCACAGCACTGGGCATACTGGTCTTAAATGCAGAAGCATTCCTTCTAAACAAGGCGGTAGATTAAGAGGCTGCTGAAGAAGAAAAACACTCGATGGGATGCAGTGCTGTGCTGTTTTTCTTGTTGACAATGAAATCAAGGGCTCTCAGCTTCAGCTGGTTGTGTTGCTGTGCTCTCCTCTGCAGAAGCTGGGCTGAAGCCCGGCTGTTTCAGAAGCCAGAGAGAAGCTGGTGCGGATCGATGGCAGTTCAGCCTTGTCTCCTCTCTCTCCTGCTTTCTGAGTGTTTTCTGTTTGCTTCTGTCCCCTCCCGTCCCCTTGCAGATGGTGAAGAACCAGACAAGCTGAACCCGCCTGCACTGAAGAATGGCCACACAGTCCCAATCGGTGGTCCCGGGGTCTGTAACCTGGCCAGCCAGGAAGAAGAGGCCACAAAGCCATCCAGCCTTCGGAAGCCTGTTCCAGCTGAGGAACCAAAGAAAAGGCAGGGTAAGAAACCAGATGTGTTCAGAATTGGTTGTTTCAGATTCTCCCAGGACCAGTTTTGAATTCTCATCTGGTTCTTCCCCCTCCCCTCTGGGTCCTCCGGTCTCTTGAACCGAGCTGTCTCACTTTGCAGGCTCATCCAGCAGCCAACCTGGGCCTGAACTGGAACCACCTCAGGAGCCCAGACAGCCTCTGCTTCCTCCAAAAAGACCTCCTTCCACTTCCCAAGAAGCAAACGAAGTGCAGGCGAAGGATCCAACGCCTGCCAGTAGCGCTGCAAAAACTGCCCCCTCCACCGCCACCCCTGTTGCGGCAAAGACAGTGAATTCCACAGCTGCCCCTTCCCCAGCCCCCAGGACTCTGCCCCCTGCTCTTTCCAGTGCCAACACTACTGCTCCCACGAGTACAACCAGCACAGCTCCTGCCAAACAGCCTCCCGTCCCTCCTCCCAAACCCGTCAACAGAAATAGCAACTCAGTAATAGGTAAGTGCCTCCTCCATAAGCTGGGTTTTGTACCCTGGGATGTTCTGGAGCTCTTGCTCCCTCTGTAAGGGAATATTTTTAGTACGATGTCGCAGATGTTGTATCGTGAATGTCTGACCACCGTTCCTGAACACAGTCCAGTTTGGACTCAGCAGATCTACCCGGGTTTAGCCAGGGCACATGTGCTGAGAACAAGGTAATAACTGGAGTCTTCTGCCATCAGCCATCCGATGTGTCAGACGTGTGTTTCCAACAGCTGCCTGCGGGAGGGAATCCCTGCCTGCTTTTGGAGGAGTGGGAGCAGTGCAAGGAGAGGGGAAGGCATTCCTCTGTCAACTGCAAGACAGTGTATGAGAACTTTGCTTGTGAGACTATGGTCACTGAGAACTGATGCTTTCAGATGGTCTTTGGAATAAAAAAGAAAAAAAGCCCAAAAAATCCACATCACTCCCAAACAGTGTCTGTTACAGCCGTCACTGCTGGGCTGTGTTCCGCTCAGTGCGGAGAGGCTGGGAGCTGGCAGGGATCATTCAGAGCTCCCTGGTTGTACTCAAGCATCTTCTCTAAGGTCTGTGTAGGGCATTGCTGTGTTCGTCTTGTCCTTAAGTCTTGTCCCATGAACAGACCAGCTCAGCTGTAATTTGAGCCCAATCTTCCCACCTAAATTCAATATCTTTATCTCTGTAACATTTCTAAGCAGAAGATCTGGGGAGAGTTCCTTCAAGCTGAATGAGTCTCTGCTCTCTTTAGGAATTTTGGAGGCCTTAAAGATGCAGCATTGCTGGAGTAAATGAGACAGCTTCCATCCAGTGATGGCCTGGCGATATTTCACAGACCACCTGCTAATCTTTGGATAGCATTAGCAGAGGCTAGTTCAGATCAGGAGGGAGGTTCCTGGGAAGATCAGTCAGCCAGGTCTGCGCTGTTATCGCAGAAACCGGAGGCGTTACCCAGGTGTGCTTTGGGAGGCAGTGGTGGAAGCCCAGATGGTGTGCAAGTTACCATCTGAAGGAGCCTGGGCCACCGCTCTTGGTACAGACTCCATCTCTGTTCTGCTTGGGGCTGCTTCTTGCTCCAGCAGGTTTTGCAAGTGACCTTGATATGGTATTAACCACTCCTGTGTGCCAGCCCAGCTTGATTAGCCTGACCGTGCCTCAGCACTCCATGAAATACTTTCTTGTTTTCTTTTTAAGCTGCTTGCACACCTCACAGATGGTATTTGAAATGCCCCAGCGCTAATTGCAGGAGGTACTTGTGGAAGAAAAAAATGTGGCTGAAGATCGCAGTCTATCAAACAGACCCAGCCTTGCCCCTCTTCCTGACAATACAGGGCTGGGCTCGGCGCACCTGCGGCCGAAGGGGTGTGGAGGGGAGGGGAGGAGAGCAGCCAGCCCCTCCTTTGTCTCCTGGTTGAGAATGCAGATGTGGAGAGAGGCTTTGCAGCTCTGCGGGCCGTGCGGCCAGCACAATGGTGCTGTAACTGCGGGATGTGTGCAGTCATTGCTGTGCAAGCCTTGTTTTGGTGCTGTGGGTGAAGAGCAGCAGTGGAATCGGCTTTGTGAGCTCTCCACAGGTCTTTGATGCATGCTCTGTGTTCTCCTGCTGCTGTCATAACCTAAGGCAGGGGAGGGCTGTTAATTGTGCAGATCCCCCTTTGTTCCCTTGTGAAGACACTCCCTTGTGTTCATTCTCTGAGCAGTTCTGGTGTGACTGATGAAAATAAGGCTCAGGAAACGCTTTTGGAGAGAGAGGGAATTTAATCAGCATCAGCTTGAACCACTTGCTTTTGGGGAGTGGGAATTTAATCAGCATCAGCTTGAAAAACCAAGCAGGGCAAACAGTGTTGTCTCGCTGGCCGCGAGCTTGGCGTCAGCCCTGGCGCTTGGTGCCGCTGACGGGTTTCGGGAGCCCCAGTTCCTGCAGCCTGTGCCACAGCACTGGATCTGGCCACAGTGGTGTGTCACAAGAGGCTGTACCAGTTGGTGCACTGGGTTTATCGCACCGAAGGGAGACGGGCTGGCTCAGGAGGATGTTCTGAGTGCAGCACCCAACCCTTCTGTCTTCCTTGTACAAGCTACTTGGTCCCTTTCAAAACCTGTCTGTCATTACCCAAAGATGACTCCCTCCTGGTCCTGCCAGGCTTCGAGCACTGCTGGGGAGACACTGGAATCCCTCTGGGCTGGAGCTGATGGGAGCTGAGGGCACTCAGTGTTTTGCACAATCTGGCCCTTAATCTACAAGGGGAAAGTCTGAAAATGCGAAACATCCTAAAAATGCACCCACCTCTCTGCAGCTATGCAGCCTTATCTCGGGGAACACTCCCTGCTTGCAGCACCCTCTTGCGGTGTCTGGTCCTGCAGATTCCTCCCAGCTCAGTGCTAGGGCTGAAATGGGCGGTAAAGCTGATCCTCTTCAAGCAGGTGGGCAAAACCTTTCCAAGCCCAAGAAGCTGTTGATCCGTAAATATTAAAGGCTACAAACTCCTAAAGCAAGAGAGGTCTTCATTAGTGCAACTTCTTCCCTAGGAACCGAGGGGTGTTGAGGATTGCCTGCTGCAGGCTTTGTCTGTTTCTTCCTCTCTCCTCCATCACACAGCAGAGAAGCCCTGTGTAGACTCAAGGTCCTTTGGTATTTTTGGAAGTTTGGATAGTTATTTTGTAGTTGTGGAGAAGCTTATATGGGGCTTTGGGAACAGAGTGCAGAGTAGAGCAGAACCTCATCCTCGGACAGGCAGGAGCTGCTGGCAGCGAGGTGCTCTTGGGCTGGGTCTGGCATGGAAAGGGGGAGAGCACAGAGCTGCTTGCAGTTCTGACTGTTGCCTTTGAGTGAGATTTCCCAAAAAGTTTTTTAATGTGCAAGGGAGCCGTTACCACAACTGGATGCTGGAGTGTCCTGGATGTCTTGGATTCCTTTGCAAGCTGATGCTGTAAATAATAGCCATAAAGCGCCCTACATACCTGCATTCCTTGGCTGAGGCAGCGTGCTGATCCGGGTGAGCTCCATCTGCTGACACTTGAGGGCTGGTGCTGTTTCTGTCTCTCCAAAGCAGCAGGATGCACAGACCTCTCCCAGCCTGCTTCTTTCTGGCTGCTCTCCCAAGTCTTACCTTTGCTGCAGGAAGGACAAACTAGAGCCTTGCAACCTGGTTATTTCTGGCACCATGTTGTAGCAGAAAAGCAGCAGAGATTGCTTGGTCCAGGGCTCTGCTATGCTTATTCCACCCCAGTGAAGGATATCTAGAAAATTCTCAGTTTAATATAGCAGCTTTTGTGTTTTTTATTTTCAGCTGAACTTTCTCAAGCAATGAACAGTGGTACAGCCTTGTCCAAGCCTTCCCCTCCTCTCCCACCGAAGCGAGGCCTCCTGCCTAGCAACACGTCAGAGTCAGCTATCGCTTCCAAAACCCCGAACGACAGGACAGTGACAGCTAACCGCCCCGCTCCGATATCAATACACATGACCTCTGCTTACCCACCACCTTCGCCTTCACCGCCGCTGCCCACGCACATACCCCCTGAACCTCCACGCATGCCCTTGCCTGCCTCCACCCCTGTCTTGGACCCTCCACGCTCCCTGGACCTGCCCAAAGAGACTCCTCCTCCTCCTGAAGACTTCAGGTCCTTGGAAGTGTCCAAGAGGACGGCAGAGCAAGGGTTTGATCCTCACGTACTGCCTCGCCTGCCCCAAATCCCGTTGCACATCCGTATCCAGCAGGCTCTGGCCAGTCCTCTGCCCGTCACCCCGTCTGCTGAGGGCTCGCACAGGGCTCACTCGCTGCTCTTCGAGAACGATGGCTTTGGAGAAGACAACGGCACCATGGGCAGGGCAAGGTCCCTGCCCGTCACCATTGAGATGCTCAAAGTGTGAGTACCTGCTGTGTGCGTGGCGTGGGTCACGCTGGGCTCTGACATGTTGGTGGCACACTCCACACTTCTGGCCACGGGGCTGTGGTAGCAAAGATGGCTCTGGGCAGGGCTGGTTCCTTTGGTGTTTTTTTGCAACAGCCTAGAAACCTTTTTGCCTGTTGGCTGAATCTGTGTTTCAGCCTCTTAGGGGGTCATTGCATCTTCCCCATGATATTAACCCTGGTTCTGGGATTTTATTGCTCACAAGGAAAATGGATTCCAGACGACAAACACAGGCTGGTGCCAGGAATCCAAGCTTGTCTTTAATTGCACTAAGACAAAACAAGGTCCTGGATTTCATCCATTTGTGGCCTGCCTTAGCTTTTAATTTTGTAAAACAGAGGTGGAAAAAGGTCCGTCCTGTGTTATAACAGAGTTGAACCTGTAAATCCCAGAGTAGAGAGGTGAGAAGGCTGTTTGGTTCTGCAAAGAACCTGCCTCTGGCGTTTCCTCTGCCAGAGCTCCCTGAGCTTTGTAGAGATGGGTTGGTGCGGGATTGTGGGGCTGCTCTTGCGTCTCTGGTTCTGGGCTCCCCACAGACCTGCCTTCCATGGGCTGAGGAGAGCTCACACGGTGTTGAGCTCAGGGGTTTTGCCCAGCCCCTGTGGCATGCGTTAGGAGATGTAGTAACATGCTTCTCGTTAGTCCAGACGATGAGGAAGAGGAGGAAGATGACCAGGAAGAGCAGCAGAATTCAGGCCCTCGTGTGTATATTGGAGATGTGCCATCTGTCACAGTCATCCCAAAACTGGTACCCCAAGTCCTGCCAGAGGAGCAGGAAGGAGATGAAGGGATGAGCGACTCTGACTCGGAGGGGCCCATCCTGTACAAAGATGACGAGGATGAGGAAGAAGATGAAAGCCATAACAGTAAGGCTTTGACATTGCACCTGGCTTTTTTCTCTGCTGAGCTCGTGCCTGGCTGTGTTGAGATCTGGATCAAAGAGCCAGTTCCCACAGTGCTTCAAAGCAGCTGGTTCTTGATTTCATGACGTACCACATGTCCTCTTCCTCGCTTTTTCAAAGGCTCTACAGCCAAACCCCTAATGCTCACCTGCTGAGATGCACCCCCTCCAGCTGCAGATGGCTCCTGCAGCAGCTTGTGCTGTCCCACCCCTTCAGGTGGGATGGCGTTAGGTGACCGCGCGGGCATCACGCAGAAATGCTGGCTGCTGCTGTAGCGATTAGCTCTGGAGCTGTTGTGCAGAGCTTGGAAAGCGAGCCTCAGAGGAGAGCACAACTGCCAGGGCAGGCGGCTCGTGTCGCTGTGCTCGGGCACTGCGGTCTTCAGTCACATCCCGTTGCTCTTCCTCCCCGCAGGCACGCTGGCTAACAAAGTGAAGAGGAAAGACACACTAGCTATAAAGCTGGGGAACGCGACCACGCCGCAGGAGGAGAAGATTGTCTTCCCTCGGAAGAGCAAGGAGGAGTGGAACGAAATTCGGCACCAGATTGGGACGACGTTGATCAGGTACGAGGAGTGGAGGAGGGTGTTAGGTGTGAGCTGTTCGCGCAGCGTGGGAGGGGTAGGATTGGGCAAAGCTGTTGCCTTGTCTGTGCTGGAATACGATGGGCGGGTGGGCACTGCTGCTGGATCAGGGCTGGGAGGTGAAGTGTTGCTTTTCCACCTTGGTTATAAAAGTTGGAAGTTCCTCCTGGAGTTGAGCAATATTCCCCGACAGGCTCCAGTTTCCAGAGGTTAAATGGACTGGGAAGGGAAAGTCTGAAGGATTACAGCAACATTGCTGCTGTACAATACGGATGGTGGATGAAGATGTGGATGCAGGCTGAGTGCTGGTGCATCAGGCAGTGGATTGAGCTGGGGCTGATGACAGTCCAGGCTCTGTTCTCTGCTCAAGCTCCCTCCAAAGTTTCCTCTCAGCTTTTGGGAGGCCATAGCACCTTCCAACCTCGTGCCTGGGGGTGAGCGGCTGTTTGAGAGGAGGAGAGCGCGGAACAGGGCAGCGGTGATCTCCACTGCGAATGAGGGGGGGTCAAGGAGGGTTTCCAGTGCACTGAAGCTAAACAGTCGCGGTTTTCATCCCCTGCTGATGAATGACCAGATAAAACATTACACGCTTGTCACGCTTTTCTTTAGGCGACTGAGTCAGAGACCGACAGCAGAAGAACTGGAGCAGAGGAACATACTTCAACGTGAGTAATGCTTTTCTAGTGATCCTAAGTAGTAAAATAAATTTGCCTTTAACATCTTAGTTCAGGTGTACGTGGAATCTGCTTGAAATGTAGGGATAGAGGACTGTGCCTTGGTTATATTGTGTAGTAAAGCAGTTCCACTATTTTTTCCCAGTACTTTGCTACCATCAGAAACTGGCTCTGGACAGAATCAGACCTTAGCAGTGGTACCAAGCCATACAGTTCAAATATTATAGAACGGCTACCTGTCCCCCTGCCTGTCACCTCAGGGAGAAGCACGTGAATTGGTTAAGTCCCCAGCAAGGACTGGTAAAGGTGGTTTTGTTTGAGCTGGACTTTTCTTTGTGGTCCGGACATTACAGCACTTTATTGCACGACCCAAAAAGCAGCGTTTCATTGCTCAGTCAGTGGCGTTTCTCTTGGCCATACCTTGCTCTGCAAAAGTTTTAAATAAACATCTTGAGGAAAGGGAGATGTCAGTTCAGGAAGTTTCCATTTAAAATATTTATCTGTGCTGTTACTCTCTTTAAACTGTGAGTATAATAGCTTTGGGGAGGGAGGAGCGATCTGCAAAGTGGCTTGGATGTATTTTGACAATGTGGCCATTAATCTTTAACTGGGCTGGAGAGCGTGACTCATTCCTCCTGTGTCACGGCCGCGTTGGCACTGTCAGGGGCTGCTCGGTGGGTAAGGGTACGGAGTTGGACCACGCTCTCTGCCTGTGATAAGTGCAAACATGCCACCGTGAGCTTTCAGATACATAGATAATCTGATATAGCTCAATACTCTTCTTTGTTCAAATCCACAAAGCACTTTTCAAAGCTTGTGATGCTCACAAATTTATTTTTTTTTTCCCCTTGGCAGCGAAAAATGAAGCTGACCGTCAAGCTGAGAAGCGAGAGATCAAACGCAGGCTCACCAGAAAGGTACTGCTGGCCGCCGTGCTGTGATCGCCATCTGGCCGAGCTGTCGGGGATGGTGTGGCTATGAGCACATCGTGGGTACCTTGCTGGGGGTGAAGTCACGGGGCTATTGTGTAAGTGTCCCCGGTGCCCTCTGACTGCAGTGACTTTGGAACGGGGACTGTCACCAACAGCGAGCCGTTGGCACCGCAGCTGCGTTTGTCAGTGATAGATCTGAGCTGGCATCAAGAGTAACAAGCGAGATGAGAACTAAATTTGGCAGCTGGCACTTGAAAGGTTTGCTGGTGCTGGCCTGGCTCTGTTAACACAGTGCTTCAGTGGCCACGACTTTCCCACCAGGCTCCCCAAAATCCACCTCTAAGGAAACAGCAGCGTGGGAGCAGCTGATAGAGCAACAGCTGCTGTTAGCTGTGGTGTTCGTGTTAGTCGTGGTTGTTACTCTTGTCTGGAAAAAACTTCCCAAGAGCCTGTGGGTATGAAATGTGAGCATTGCCTTTGCTGAAGCGGGGAACAGGCTTGCTTGGTTTAGGGGTGTCATGCAGGGCTCACCCTATTCCCAAACCCCTGAGCGTCTTCCTTCTCCTTGGCAATGTGGCCTTGGTTCTCGTGCTCCAAACTACTGCTGGTGAACTGGTTTGCCTGTTCCCCTGCAGGGCGTGAGCAGGACCCAGTAGTATCTGTGGTTCAGGCATGGTGAGGGAACTGGTTTTAGTTTTGCTCGGGATGCTTAGTCCTGACCCGCTTTGTGGCCAAAGCACAAACTAACTTTCTTTCTTCTTGCTGGTGTTCAGCTTAGCCAAAGGCCTACAGTGGCAGAGCTGCAGGCCAGGAAGATCCTGAGGTTTAACGAATATGTGGAAGTAACAGATGCTCAAGACTACGACCGGCGAGCAGATAAGCCGTGGACAAAGCTAACCCCGGCTGACAAGGTAACAGGGAGTGCCCTGTCCCCAGGCGTGGGGAGGGAACTAGATTGGGGTGTCTCATGCAAAAGGGTGCAAGCTGAGATGGGCTCTGTTCCTTGTGCTTCACCTCCTCATCTTTCCCTCCACCACCCCACAAAGCACCACCAGCGTCCCTTCACCTGTCCCCAGCCCTGCTTGCTGTCCCCTCCATGGTGACGTGGAGCTCAGGCGCACAGTCTGCCACCAGCGTGGCCTCTGCCTTGGCTTTGGAGTGGTAGAAGAGAATGTGAGGAACAGGGTGTTGGTCAGAGGAGTGCGTTCCTTGCAGGCTGAGGCAGGCCTGGGCAAGCAGCTGGCAGGGAAGTGATCTGTTCTTCTCTTCCCCAGCTGTTTATGGGGACGTGGGGTGGGGCTGGTTAAACTCAGCCTAGTGCGAAGGGACTGCGAAAGCTGCGGTGGCTGCTGCAGTCTGAGCTCCTTCCTTGGCCAGAGGAGCTGTGGGACTCGGCCTTGCTGAGTATCGAAACTGCTCTGAACTCTTCCCCGCTGAAAGGCGGAACAGCTCAGCCCTGAGCAGCGGTGTTGGAGGTACAGCACCTTCTGGCCATGTCTGAGCTCGCTTGAGATGGGACAGGGTTATACGTGTATGCTTTAGCAGGAGATTAAAAAAAATATATATTCCTCTTTTTTGTAGGCTGCCATCCGGAAAGAACTGAATGAGTTTAAGAGCTGTGAAATGGAAGTCCATGAGGAGAGCAAGCAGTTCACGAGGTGAGTGAGAAGACCAGCTTGGCATTCTGGTCTTGATGGGAGAGCTGTGCTGCCAGGGTAGTGCTGAGGCAAAACACTAAAATCTTAGAAAAGTGACCTGTGCAGCAGTGGGAGATGTAATGTCCCTTTCCACCCTGGTGTTCTTGGGTGACTGGAGGAGCACCAGACATGAATTGCGTTGTTCTTACTTAAACTGGGGCTTTGATCCTGGAAACTCAAGGTGACCAGTGTCTGGTCTGAGGTGTATCTGAAACCAGTGTGACCTTGCAGCTGGAGGGTGCTTTTGTGGGGCCAGAAACACGTGCAGCAGGAGCTGTGGCCACAAAACACCTGGGTAGTTAGCTCAGATATTATCTGGGAAGTAACCTGTGGATCATGGCCCCTGGGTTTCTTTTCCCCAGCAGTTGCTCTGTGTGGCTCAGCTGAGTGTTTGCAGAGCACAAGAGCTTTCTGAGGCAGAGGTGAAATCGTTTGATGTTCACAGCTTCACTGAGGGCTGAGAGTTGGGAGATAACTCTGTTTGCTCTTTTTGGCCATCTGTAGTGCCTCCGTAACTATTTAACCTGAGTTCCAAGGATGACACTTGCATTTTTCACTTGGCTTTTAGGTACCATCGACCGTAATCTTCCGAGAAGGGAGCAAGAGACCCAAGAGGACTGGAAGTTCTCTGCGTCCCTCTCCTAGGCAATACAGCAAAGGTGCGGAACCTCAGCTCTTCCAAGATTTGCCTTCAACAAACATATCCAGAAAAGGGCTTTCGGCCAGGGAAAGGGGAATCCTGTCTGAATGTAGCATTTCACTGGAACAAACGCGTCTCGAGTGCCATCAGGCTGGAACTGAACACTATACCTCGCGCGGCTCAGCAATACGCCCCTGCTCCGGCGCCAGCACCCCTGCCAGGAGACCACGCACGTGTGAATGAACGGTTCCTTCCCAGCTCCCTTTCTCAGCCCTGACGGGCCCAGTTCTCAGCTGTACATACTCCTTTTGAGGATGCAACTCCTTCATTTCCTCCTCCTTATCAAGATGGAGGGGGAAAAAAAAGGCAGCTCTAGTGTTGGAAAGCTGAGGAACGGAGAGTGGATGTGCCAGGAGGCATGTGTTGTATCTTAGCTGTGTACAGAGAACCCTGCGCAGATGCTCGACCTGGCAGACAACTGACATGTGACTCGTAATTTTTTTGGTTTTGCTTGCGTCTCTGTCGTGTCCTTAATGTCCTGAATCACTACTGACCAACAGTTTGTTGTCCTGGAAGGGAATTGTATAGGTATTAACATATGCTGCATCTTTTTGTAAGAAAAAAGAAAAACAAAAACCACAAACGTATAAAACATTCCCTCCCCACACTCACACTTGCTGTGACGTTAACAGATCTTGTATGGAGATACCTAGGCTTGTTTAACAAATTTACAGAACCAGGAAATGACTGTTGCCTTTTTTTTAAAAGTTTTTAATTTGGGGAAGCTGTGAGAGTAGTCCACTCTTTTTACTGTGGCTTCCTCACTGATATTTTTTACTCTCCCAAATCAGGGTGAAACTTGCCTTTTTCTCATTTTAACCTACTGGAAACTTGAGAATTCCCCTGTGTGGGTGGAAGGGGAAGAAGAGGTTTCAGAAGTGACCTTACAAAGATATTTTCTCTTCTAAGAATAATCTCAGATTGGTTCTTCCTAATTGTGGGGGGTTTTTTTAACAAAAATTCTGGTATCTGCCACTGCTGTATCATGCACAAACCTAACCCCGGTGTGAGATGCCACAGGAGGGAGGGTGGCGGGCCCAGGAGGGTGGGAGAAGGGAGAGGAGGACTGGCCTTGATCCCACACCCACCGTGGGGAGGGTCTGACCCTGCTCCCCGGACCCCCCCTGTGCCAACCCCCGGGCCTGGCCCAATGACTGTTGCCTTGCCCCCCGCCATGGCCCTGCCTGCGGGAGAAGGTAGGGTGGGGGGTTCTTCCCTCACAGCTTCCCCCTGTACAGTCCGCCTGCAGCCTCAATCATTGCGTTGTATATCAGTCTCCTCAGCAACAGATTTTAATTATTGAATAAAAGTATTTTAGGATTTTTTTTTAAAAAACTGCTTTGTCGTGGTTGTGTTTTTAAGTGCTTTAGTCAGGGGAAGAAGGGGAGGGGGGGGTCTCAGGCTGGCGGAGGCGGATTCAGCACCTCAGGGGCGGTTCCCTCCCCGCCATGGCCGCGCTTCAGGGCAGCCCGCCGCCTTTCCCGCCTTCCCAACGCGCATGCGCCAACCTCCGCCTCCCTCACCGCGCATGTGCCACTTCCCCGCCCACACCCTCCCAGTGCGCACGCGCATCCCGGCCCACTCTTTGTTCCACGCTTGTACGCATGCGCAGACTAGCCCCGCCCCCTCCCGCTCTATAAATACCGCTGCGCGGGCGTGCTCTGCCTCTTTCTTCGCGGGCAGCGGCAGGGGGCTGAGGTAAGTCTNCAGTGAGGGTGACAGAGCACTGGAACAGGCTGCCCAGAGAGGTGGTGGAGTCTCCTTCTCTGGAGACATTCAAAGCCCGCCTGGATGCGTTCCTGTGTGATCTGATCTGGGTGTTCCTGCTCCGGCAGGGGGATTGGACTGGATGATCTTTCGAGGTCCCTTCCAATCCCTAACATTCTGTGATTCTGTGGTGTTCCCCTCTGCTGAGGCCGCGCCCTCCTCAGCCGCCCCTCACTGTCTCTTCTTCCCTCAGGCTGTGCTAACGCCTGCCCTGGCCCTGTGCAGTCCGCTCCCGATGTGAGTATCCGCTGGGGTCCCGCCTGCGTGCTGTGTGTGGCTGGGGGAGCAGGGGTCGGGGGAATTTGTGGCTCTTTGAACCCAACGTGGATATCCGGAGAAGTCGCTCTCTCTCGGCTCTGTCCGTGTGGCGCGCGGGAGCGTAGGCCTCCGGGCCCGTGACGTACGGTCCCTTTCCACGCCGTTGGAGAACAAGCCGGGCCTCGAGTCTGCAGCCTGCATATTCCTACTGCTTCTCTGAGCCCTCGGGCCGTGACAGAGGAGACAAACCATGCAGGAAACAGCTCTGACAGTCGTGATGGCGGCGGGGGGGCGGCGGAGACACGTGCTAGTGCGGGGGAGGGTTGGGGAATAGGAAAAGAAGAAACTCAAAAGCAGTTACTTACTTATAATCCTTTTTCCTTATCATTTCTAGTTCTGAACTTGAAGTGAGCGTAGCACTAGTACTGGAGGTGAGTGATATTACACTAAAAATACTGTTGGCTGTGTGTAGTTAAATGGCTCTGTGAGAAACCATGGACTAG
>VZTO01023899.1:0-125749 GCA_013400615.1 Syrrhaptes paradoxus | reverse complement strand
TCACACTGAAGAGGAGGCTTCACCCGCGGAGTCAAGGAGAAGGTAGGACTTTGTGTCTGTGATGGAGACCTCAGAACCTGCAAATGCACTGGGCGTCCCCACAGAGACCAGGGGAGGGAGGGAGGTAAGGATGGGGCACCTGGAAGGACTAGTGGGAGGAGGAGGTTGTGCTCCTCTCTGGCTCTTGATGAGAATAAGCAGTAATTTGCTACTGGATGGTGTTGGGCTTCATGCATTTGGCCATGGAAAGCATGTTCTGGAGTGGAAAACCCTTGCTGCTTGCAACTGGTAGATTTCTTTAAGTGTGGCTCCTGAGACTGACTTTCCTAACAAATAATAAGAGCTACTCCTACTGAGGGTTTGTGTCCTGGTTACCATTTATATCCCAAAGTGGAGCTTCAAGGACTTGTGTCTGGAGTATTCCCAGGAGTTGAGACATGAACCACATAGGAGTTCACGTGGTCTGTGAGTACAGACATTTAAGTGTGGTCACAGGGTGACTTTTAAGTGATTTTTCTGGGAATCTGAGAGCTGCCCAGCTGTAGTACAGATGCCAAGCCAGGGAGTGACTGAGGATGAAGTACGTGAGACATGCTCAAGATGTGAGGGGTCAATCTGACCTATGGACCTGGGGGGATGTGTTAAAACATTTTTTTTCCTTTCCCTCGTAACTCTACATTCAGACCCACAGGCCACCCATGCCTACATCTGGGAGTCCCCAGTGAAGAAGCAGGGAGCCATGGCACTACAGGAAAGCACTGGGAAAAACCTGCTTCCAGAAAGAGTGGGAGCAGTAAAAAAAACATCAAAGCTGTGTGCTGCAAGGTGCCAGACCTGGGTCTTCTGGATGGCTTCTCTACTGGAGCAGTTGTGGACTTCATTGTGCTTGATTTGATTTCTCTCACAGGAACAGGGCTCTCCTCTTCGTTCTCGGGTTCAGTGGCTGTGGGGACAGAAGAGGGTTGGCCCCTTCCTCAGGTGACACGTCTTCCTCTTCACCTCCATGTGGTTTGAGCTCCTTGGCATCTGCTTCAGAGTAGCCCTCCCATTCCCAACTTCTATGGCTGGATGAACACCCCAAAACACATGCCTTTCAAGGGTGGCTGGTCCCCTCTCTCCTTCTGGAGATGTTCTACCAGATGATGGGATGCAAGCAGGGAAGACCCTTGTTTGTCCGGTCCCCTAAGGGGATGCTGGAGCACCTTCAAGGCTGTGGTGGTTGGGGGCCCACCCTGTTTCTAACCTGCTCAGACTGGACTCACCAGCTGGTGGGCTTTTGAGACATGGAAGCTCTTTCTTCTTTCTTGGGCTATCCACAGCCAACAGGGGTTTCTGAACAGCCATCTCTTTTCTCATCATCTTCCAGGAGTCTGCATCAGACAGAAGAGGGGAGAGATCCAACATTTGTTCCTCCTGGCTAGGACAGCCCTTGCTCTGAGTGCTGGATTGTGACTGCTGCTCAACTTTCCTTTCTCCTCGTGTGTCCTATTCCCAGGATCTACCTGTGACACTGCATTTCTCAGGTATGACTGAGGCCCCACAAGCTACCTATGGTTTGCTACAGGTGACTGCTGTCACTCTCAGTGCACCAACAGGTACCCAGAAACTTGATGTTATTCTCAAAAGATGATGTGAGAAGACAAAGCTTAGGTGTTACGCCAGCATGGCTGGTCCCAGTGTCCACAGGATAAGGTCAAGTTGTGGAAGTGGAATGAGCATGGCTGTTGCTGGCTTTGGGTTTCAGTCACTTTGCTGCCTCCATTTGATCTGGTGACCCAGGCACAGGGATGAGGCATTTGGTGTCTCTGGTACTGTCAGGAGGGAATTTGGCCCACAGGTCACTGACAAAGCTTGGATTACAGCTCATGGCTTTCAGATACCTTGTCCCAACCCACTCCATGATGTCCATGCCCTGCCAGCAATACAGCAATGCACCAAAGCCTGTGTGTTAGGATGCACTACAGATACATGAAATGTGCTTCATCAGTCAACAGAAGCCCTGGAAGAAATTCAGAGCCTCCTCTTTACCGGTCCTGCATGGGAGAGGTTCCACCTCCGCCTGGATGGAGCCCCCTTTCCTGAGGTCCCGAGTGCCAATTGCTCGCCAGTGCTTGGAGGAGAGACCTTCCAAGTTCCTTGTGCCGTGCAAGGCCTGGCTCAGCTTCAAGGACCCGTTTATCCGCTGGGACAGGAGGAAATATTCGTCTCTTCCGACAGCATGACCTTGCATCTCAGGCATCAGGACATCACTCGGCTGAGACTACGGCGAGAAGAGCAGAGGGGGATTGCACAGAGCACATACCCAATCTCAGGAGCTGCTCCTGCACCCTGCCCGATGGGCTGGCTGCACATTTACTAAAGCAAACTACTCAAGTTAGATATCTGCCTTAGCTTTAAACCATCTGGAAGAAATCTCCATGAGCACAAAGCTCAGCATAGATGTTAAACCTACCTGTGCAGCTGCTTAAAGCTGGCTCACATCTGCCTGCAGCTGGGACGTACTGGGGATGTGCAGCAGGTCCAGACAAGGGCTTGCCAGCAAAGGCAGGAGCTTTCCTGGAGACATCAAAATCCCCCCAGGAGGGCTGAAAACAACCCTGAAGGTGTCCCTGGCAGACAGGTAACCTCGCGTGCCTTTCTTATTGGCTGCTGTCCCTGGGACTGGCTCTGGCCGCTGTCCCAGGAGTGCCTTCCTCACCCCCCCTGAGACCCTCCTGCAGGTTTTGGCTGTCCCCGCCGGCGAGCAGCTTGCAGGACTTCCCAAGCAGCGGGGACAGAGCAGCTGGTTTCTGACTGAGATACACGCTGCTGAGAGCAAGCACCAAAAATAACCCTGCTAAACCCCCAAGCAGTTCCCCTGACATCAGCGCAGCAAGACCCGGGAGGAGTTTGGCTTAGGGACCGGTGCCCGGTGCCTGCAGAGAGCGTGGCCTCGATGCCTGATGAAGTGCTAATTGCACTCCCAGACCAGGTCTGTGCTCTGAGGGGTAATTTCCTCGACAAGAGATGCTTAGAAACCTAGGCAGCTAATTAACTTACAACCAAAAGCATTTAAGGAATCGGGGTCAGGAGCTGCCAGCTGACTTTTTCAAAATGCTCGGCTCTCACTGACTGAGATGCTGGCATCTCTGTGAGCCAGGTCTTTGGGGGCACTAGCCCAGATAGCCTCTCCTTCCCATTTCCAGGATCAGCTGATGATTTTACATTGCAGTTTAGGGAAAACCCTAATGCTTGGTTTGAAGCCAAGGTGGGATGCTTGGGGGTCTGCCTCCTCTTTTCCTTGTGTAAGGCTAGTGTTTAGGGAGTTGATAAATATTACTGGGATTTACACTGCCAAGATGGATAATAGTTTGGGAAGATGAGTGCTTGTGTGACTCTGCTTTCTTAAATCATCCCTTTACACAGTGGAAAAAATATGTGCAAAACTTGAGCGTGGTTGAATCATAGGCTAAAAGGCTGCGTGCCCTCTTCCCCCAGCGTGCTGGCCAGGCACTCGTGCTGGGATAGGGACATACACGTGTGTGTCTGTGCGTGAGTCACATTAATAGCAGTATTTGCTATCGGCAAGGAAAAAAAGGGGGTGAGGGGAGAGTTAATTCCCAGAAATGTTTTGCCCAAGAGGCTCTCACAGGCCATGCCTGCAGTGCTGCCGACTTACGGGATGCTCTGGTGCAAGAGCTGAGGATCATCGCTCCAGGTGGTTGGAGAAGCTGTCCTATCGTCCTATCACCCTGCGGCAGCCTTGGCTGGGGAACACAGTGAGATGCTGGACCACTGCAGCTAATGCTGGACTTCTCCTCCCTCCTTCCAACTATTTACATCCCCACTCCTTTCTGAGCACCCCCTGAGGATGCCCACAGCCCCCGTGTGGCCCCTTTACCATAAACTGGAGGAATGTCCTGTCGTCATCAGCCAGAAATTCCTCGTAGAAGCAGCAGAGCACCTGAGGAGAAGCAAAGGTGGGATGTCCTTAGCTGGTGCTCCAGCAGCGACTGGCACCCCCCAGCCCCACCATCCCCTGGGGTCACAACAGCGATGCCGTGGGCAGGTACCACCTCACCAAGACACCCAGGCCAGCTCTGCTGGGAGCTGTACACCTAGGCTGGCCAACTGGGCTGCTCAGTGGCTGCCCATTGGGTTGTCAATGTGTTTTACTGGTGTTGTGTTGGAAGCAGCAGTTCAGACATGAAAGGATAGCCACTGTCCTGCCGTCCCCCGGCACTTGGCATGTATATCTAACAACCGGAGTCACCAACCGCTAGATGACTGTTGCATCTGCTCCACCACCCTGCAAACCAGCCAGGATGTTCCTCTCCACTTGTCTATTGCATCTTGGTCACTGGTTCCAGTGCAAGGTGGCTTGCAACCGTAAGGGTTTTTTGGGTTTGTTTTTTATTTTGTTTTGTTTTCCCTTCCTAATTGCTTTTCATCTTAATATTCCAAATACCTCTCTTCTTAAACAGGCTCCCAGGCCTCACGCCAGCCCAGGTGTGCCAATGTCAGCTGTACCTCCCAGCCTGACCACTGCCAGCGCTGCTCTGTACCTCACAAATCTCCTTCTGGGCTCTGGATATCCTGGGGGAGAATTCTCCAGACATCAGGTGGTCCCGCAAGCTCCTGAGAGTCCTGGTCTCTAGGGGGAGCTGCCGAATGGTGCCTTCCCCCAGGTAGGTCTTGCATATCTTCTCCCCCATCAAACGGCGCAGGAAGAAACTGTTTTCTCTGCTGGGGTCCAGCACCACGGGCAGAAATTCCTCCAGGTCATGCCACAGATCCAGGAGATGAGTCTCCATGGACCTGCCCTGGTGCTTCAGGAAGTCCCTGAAGGGCCGTCCCGCACAGCAATCAGCGCTGAGCACCCAGGGAAGGAAACTCAAGGTCTGGACCGGGTTTTTCAGGGATGGCAGCTGGACAAGGGGTGCAGAGGAGCGCAGGTTAGAGAGGACTTTGTCTTCACAGAGCTCTTCAGGACGAAGGATCAGCTCTGCTTTGGATCTAGGGCTTTTGGAAGAGGTTGCTCCACCTTTGTCTCCAAAGGCAGTGTTGGCAGGATGCTCTGACTGCTGAGGAATCAGTCCCAAAGCATCCTTGTCCAGATGTGATTCCTTGGTACTCCCAGCTAGTCCCAGCTGCCTTTCTGGTTGCACCTGAAATATGGGCATCTTCACTTCTTGGGGGTTTCTTCCCTCCTTGACCAGAGTCCAGATCTCTGCTTTGCCCTTCTTGCTGCAGTAGGGCCCTGACAAACCCTGTCTCCGTTTGATACGCATCTTGAAGAGATTCTCTGCAAAGCCTGAGGGCTCCTGTGAGCTGTCCCATAATAAACGCTCCTGATATTCCTGCAGCAGAGGCTGGCACGATTTCTCTTCCTCCATGACCATCTTGCAGTGGATGAAGAATTTAGGGAGCCAGTAACCCTGAATCATAATGAGGGCCCGCTCCTGCATCTTGCTGAGGATCTCCCTCCTGGTGCTGACGGGCTGAATGTGCTCGGCTTTCAGCAGTGGTCCTGAAATGGATGCAAGAGATTATGATGGGGACATGGCTCCATGCAGACCATTCCCCAGCCAAACAAAGCTGGTGCTGGTACCCCATCTCCCTGGGAGTATCCAGGAAAGGCCACCTCTCTGGAAGGGCACTGGTCATCCCCGGCTCCCATGTTTCTTACCAACGATGGTCCTGCAGAGAGTGACAACACTGGAGCCTTCACGCAGGTGAGTGGCTTTCAGCCTGTGAAGCAAGGACAGGTAGAGCTCCCTCTGCCTCGCATCCGACTCGTCAAGCCCCAGGAGCCTTTCGGTGGTGAGCCAGAAGTTGGTCAGTTCTTCCCCTATGGATTAGACAACAGATGGGAGTTGGAGGGAGTCTCTGAAAGCCACGATGTTGGGCAAAGCAGCCTGTGGTTTGGTTTTGTTTTGTTTTGTTTTTTATAAGAAGGAAAGATCGCTAAGGGAACAGTGTAGAGAAGAGCCAGGGCTATGCATCTCCCCAGTGTGCAGCACCCACAGTGGGGCTCTGCTGCTGGCTCGTCTCCCAAAGCCACATTGGGCACTGCAGTGTCACCTGTCCCACCAGTGCTCTCCCCTGCGCTCAGCTCTGTGCTGGTGTCCCACCAGGCAGCTGGCCCATGGCTGGCTGAGAAGGGGCCATGGAGCGCCCCATGCCCACCTGCTGTTCCTTGGACAAAGGTGCAAAAGTGCCGCATGCCCTGGCTCCCGCTGATGCACTTCTCCAGCAGCCACTGGTCAGCGCTGTGCCAGTTCAGCAGTTTTGCTGTCAGAGAGAGAGCAGAGCACGGCGTCGGGAGGTGCATACAGCAGCAGCCCCCTAAAAAGCCCTCCAGACCCCACCAGCATCCCCCCAGCCTCCCTGACATGGGCTGCTGGAGAGCAGCAGTGCTGTGAGCCAGGAGATAGCAAATCGCACGGAAATGGGAGTTTTGGACAGGATTGTGGGATGCACACGTGGTGTTTGAAAGGATGCAGCGCAACCTGCTCAGGGACTGCCTGCCCAGCTACTGCGCCTCTTCCCCTTGCAATTTTGCTTGAGTTTGGGGCTTGTCCTCAACTTCTTTCAGCTTGAGGTTCAAACCGACTGCAAAAGCATCAGCGATGCAAGCAGCAACAGCACTGGAGCAAGCCTCAATGAATTGCTTACTTTTCTGAAATGAAAATTTGCATGCCCACCACCACAGCTTTCTTTGCAAGTGGCCTTCCCTTGTGTTGACATGCAGGCTGACAAAGCAGCTGGCTGGGCTGAGGTAGCTCATTTTAGGGCTTAGCTGAGCACAGTTCAGCACAGGATGCATCAGACGAGGAGCATATAGCAATATGGGGCGAGAGCTCTGGGCACTCTGCACCAGCAAACCTCAAACATGAGGACCCCAGTTTCCCATGCCCGAGGATGCTCTCCAGCCCCGCTCCACCCATGAACCACATGGTAAACCCTGCTGAGCAGCTATTTCAGCTCAGCCCCGTGCAGGCAGCGAGCCTGTACTAGCAGGGTTGTGGAGTAAAGCCCTGTTCATCCCATGGAAACCCTGGGATCCCGCTGCATCCCTAAAAATTCAATGTGCAATGCTTTTTTAACCCAGAGCAGCGACACAACCCACTGGGCAGGCACCGGGTGGTCACAGCCCAGGCAAGAGGAAGCCTTGCTGCAGTGGCAAAGCTGCTTGCTCCGATTTCCTCCGTGCCGCGATGACTCACCTGCTTCCCCCGACCGAATGAAACCCAGGAGCTTCTGGCAGAGGATGAGGTGGAGGCACAGGCTGGATTTGCAGAAGTGAGGCAGCCGGTGCTTTTCCAACCAAACCAGTAAAGCCCGGGGGCTGGGATCCTGCATTGCAACCCCCCGCACCCAAGAAGAGGATTAGGCTGTGAGCAAGGAGCAGTCTCCCGCCTGGGGATTAGGGTGAGTAACGGGCCCCTGCTGGGGGGGAAGGAGGCAGGGGAAGGTGCCCTGTTGCTAGACGGCGATGCAAACCATCCCCATGCTGCGAAAAAAGGGGGATGCTCAAGCTATAGACCCTGCCCACATCCCTGCCTGTAAATCTGGGAGACCCCGAGCTGCGTGGCTGCCTGCAAGGCTGCTTCTCCTCGCAGCCTGCCGGCTTTCCCGGAGCCCAGAGAGGAGGGCACGGCAGCTTTCTGGCAGCATTGAGAGAAGCAGGTTCCTTTTTGCTAGGGGAACGGAGCGCTACAAACAGTGGTTGTGGCTGTGGGGAAGGGCGATGTCCACGGGGAGGGCTGAGCCAGTTTGAGGATCAACAGGGCTTCACTCCTGGTGAATTCAGGGGGAATATAGGACACAAGGGGTTGGTGTCCTCCTTCTCTGCCACCAAATACGCTCTCCTGAACTCTAGCTGTCTATGTTTACTGAGGACTGGATGGACCCCATGAGCAGCAGCAGGACTTTAAATGGCTTGTGCTCCAGCCAGGGCTTAATAGCAAAATGACACCTGGGTTTGAAATAATCCCCCAGCTGCACGAACAGGAGAGCCAGATGCCTTGGCAATGAGACACCAGCTCCTTCCCTCCCCTGCTCCCTTCCTCCCTCCTTCTCACCCTCCTCGCAAGGGGGAATTTTCTCACCAGGTGGCTCGGCAGCTCTGGCCAGAGGTCCCACTGCCCCATGCCGCTGATGTAAATGGGTGTCTGGCCAAAAACCTGGATTGAAAGGAAAGGGGAGAGCTGAAAGAGGTGGAGGGTGGCAGGGGAGCCCAGAGCCCAGCTGTTCTAGTTAGTCCTTGCTGCGGAGAAGGGCATTGCCTTCCCTTTCAGACCTCTATCTCCAAGCTGAGGTCTTCAGGTTTCCCTCAATTTCCAGCCTGAGTGTGGTATATTCCAAATTTTCCTGGGGCCTCTAAGACCACAGAAGCTGAAAGTTCACCTGAGAAGAGCTTAGGAAGGTCCTGGGCTTCACCGTGTAGAGTGGACTTACGGGAAGATTCAGAAACGTGTTGAAAAAGTCGACAAAAATGTCATCTCTCAGCAGAAGCCTTATGTCCGTGGAGGCTATGCTTGCTACAAGGGGGAGAATAGAAAGTTACCTGGGCATTGTGCGGCCAAATGTGACATACATCTGCACCAAAGGATGAGTTTTGAGAGGGACAGCTCTAGGGGATGTGTGGTATGGGCCTGTCCTGTACACACACGGGAGGATTTGGACCTGGGGCAGTCCATGAAATTCGGGTCCCCGTGCACCCATGTGCTCCGGGCAGGTTGACATGGGGTGTTTGGGAAGCATCAGGTTCAGCTGCATGTTTCATTCGTCATCTGGATGCAAGGGGGTGGGCTGGCATCAGCCTGCTGATGGGTGGGTGCCCTTGGAAATGTCCACTTGTGTGAACACACCTGTGTCACAGGGAGGACACACATTTCAGAAGCCTAACACTTTTTTTTTTTCTCCCCACTGTCCCCTTTGGGGTGTGCTTAGAGGGGCTGTAGCTTCCAACAAAGGTAACTCACCGGCGGCCATCATGTTGTCGTGTCCCAGGGATATGTTCTAGAGTGCCACACTGCCTGTGACACACTTGTCTCGGTGAGTCCCTGGGGGCTGCAGGGCTCTCAGTACCTGCCTCTTTGTCCTTCAGGGAAATGTCACTTTTCTAATCCCCAACTCTGCAAATGCAGTTGGGTAGTCCTGACTTGAAACCCTTCCCCTCTCCCGACTTGGGCAAACTTCTTGCCTTCAAAACAGGTTCTTGGTAGCACCTTGGCACCGTGTATGGTTGCTGTAAGTGCGTCTGCTCAGGTGGTGATGGAAATTTCACAGGAGAACCTGCTATGTCTGTCTCGGACAGAGCAACCCCAGATTCCTCATTAGCTGTTCTGTTTCATCAGATCTGAGGCTGAGACCCAACCTTGGAGACCCTCCAGGAGGAACGGAATTGCATCTCTCTTGCAGCAGTGACCTGTTTCCCTGGCAGGAGGAGGAATCTGCTCCCTAGGTGGGTATTTGATCCTCCTGTCCATGATGCCATGGGGTCAGCCCTGACAGGGCTGCTTCTGCCCTCCAGGTTTTGGGACTATCGTGCCTGGGGTCTGGGATGTGCCTTGTAGCAGAGATGTGGGTATGCTTGGCTGGGGCTCTGTGCTGTCGGGGGGCGTGAGAAGGGTTTTGTGATCTGTGGAAAGTGTGGAGCAGAGGTTTGGTGGCTTCTCCTGCACTGGACATCTCTTCTGTGCTTGCCTCGGGGGGGGAGTGCTGCAGGATAGAATTGGCTAATCTTGTGTTTCTAAGAAGCCCTGAGCTTTCTCATTCTGGCCATTAACAAAACACAGTTGTGTTGAGAGTCACATCCCCTTCTGTCACTGTGGCTGCAGTCCCCGCTACTGTCACCTGCGTGGGTATGGGCAGGTTCAAATACATATAACAGTGCGCAGCCCCCCGCCCCTCCCGGGGCCACCTCTGTGCAGAGGGGTGCAGACAGCGGTGGGTCCCCAGGAGCGGGGCCACCTCACGAGGTGGCGCTGTCAAATCAGAAATGTGAAGCTGTCCCCAGCAGCCACAGGGCTCCGCACCTCCGCAATGGGCTTGTGACTGCGATTAGTACACACGAGACTCCTAGTTAATTGTAGGGCTGGTGCTGGGGACCCCAGGGTCACTGTCCCTGGCTGCTGGCACCAGCTCGTTCCATCGCCCTGAGCAAGTGAGTGCATTTTTTTGTGCATCACTGTGCAAGGAGGGCAATGTGGTGCTGTACAAGGCCAGGAGGGACATGGCAGAGACTTGTGACAGCATGGTAGAGGTGACGCCTGAACTGTCCCTGGACACGCGTGTGTCCTGGGGAGGTGACGTCCTTTCACACTGCGAGGCAGCAGCCCGGCTGCAGAGGTTGCAATGGCTGGAGCTGTTGGGTTTAGCAGCAGCAAGAGGTGTGTGCATCCTCGTGGTGACAACAAGGAGATTTTTGTCTTTTGGGTGATGCTCTGCTTTTGGGAGGCAGGGGCAAGGACTGGCTTGTGCCCTGCTGCAGGATGGCTTCACAGTGCCTGCCCGGCGTTGGCTCTGGGATGGGGATGAGCACGGATCCTTGGGGAGGTATGCTGACCTTCCTTCAGTCACAGCCTGGGCACATCAGCTGGTCACTATGCCAAAACCCAAGCTAACATGGGGAAGGGGCAGCTATGGGCTGCAAAATCTCTGCTTGTTCTAGCAATGCCAGGCAGAGCTGAGGGAAGGAGTTTCGGGGGACCTGCGGGAGGAGTCGTTCCCATCACAAATCTATAAGGATTTGTGCTGCTAAGCCCAAGAGATGAGAAGAGGGGGTAGGGATGAGCTGATGTGACTGTCTCACACAAGAAAGACTCCAAAAGTCCTTGGGGAAAGATTGGAACTGTCAAATATATGTATTTTCCAGTTGGCAACTGAGCAGATGCCCAGTGAGCTCCTCGGAGGCTGGTGCCCATCCGGCTCTGGGCTGACCTCAGCAGGACTATGCTGGTTTCTGCTGGGAAAGGACCAAGGCTGTGAGCAGGAACGGGCCAACATGGTTACACGGCCATGTCCATGGAGTCTCTCCCCAAGAAGAGACCCCAAAAAGTCTGAAGGATGAAGCTCTGCTCAGCCCGCCTGCAGCTTCCCGGGGTTTGCATGGGCACAGCTGCCCTGTTCGTCTTGTCACAACAGCTCCTTGCAAAAGGAGCTCATGTGAGCTGTGGAGCTATTAAGAAAAAAAAAAAAAAAAAGCTTAAAAAACCAGGTGGACACATGAGCACAGCCCAGATTTAGAAGGGGGCTCAGAGAGGAGCACATGGTGGCTGGACTCTTTGTACAAAGATAACAGCAGGGTTGCAACACCAAACTCGTCAGAAGGGCTTTGCTCCCCCTCTATCCGAGCCTGAATTACTCACGTCCTCCATCCCCCACGTCCTCCATCCCCCCAATGTGGGGAGCAGCCCACCCTCAGCAGACCTGAGGCCACCTCTGCCCCATGGTCCCAGGGTGGCAGAGGGGATGGGTTTTGAAGCCTTGCCCAACATGAACTGGCACGGCGCACCGCCACGGCAAAGTCCAAGGCTGGCCAACCGTGGGGTTAGCCTCGGCCCCTGCGGTCGGCTCGCAGCCCCCCTGGCAGCCCAGCCTGCCCCTTTTGGGGCCATGGGGAGGGTCAGGGTTGTTTCCCACCCCCCCCAACTGTGGTCAGTACCCACAGACCCACAGCAGCCCCAAACACCTCTGCATTGCCTTCGGTCTCAGGTGATGCTCTACAGCCCCTGCAAGCTGGGAAAATTCAGCATGACCTCGCTGCACAAACCTGCTCTCTAGCACAAATATATGCCTAGAGTGAGCTTTTGGGGCAACACTGGGGTTCCCCCCCCCAAAACATATCCAGCCTGTTCTCATATAAACAGTTGAGGACACCTCAAAGACTGCATCAGCAGTGGGTTGGATCCTTTTGGGCTTATACCACCTTAAAACGGGAACTGGCTGAGGTCTCAGCTATGGCAGTTCAGCTTTAAATATTAATTCCTTTATTGAATATATATTAGGATTTTTTTTGTTTCATGTGATGTTTTCATGCTCGGCCTCCCATGTGCATAATACTTGTTTCCTTAGTGAAGACTTCTCTGGTATTCCACTAAGAAGAAGGATTTTGGAGCCTATTATTGCATTCTGTCTGTAGTTCCCTTGCTTGGGAAGGCTGGATCCTGCCCCGTTCCACCTGACAGCCCCTGCAGCAAGCTCTGCATCTGCTTGCCTCTTCTCCAGCTCAAGCAAAATAACTCGTGTAACCTTATCTGTGTCTGTTGACTTCACCAGTCCCAGTTCAGCATGTGCTGGGGCAGGCTGGGGACTTAATTCAGCCACAGGGAAGGGACAGGGACAATAGCACTTTGCCAGTTGCATTTTATAATTTACAATATTGAGCCTGTATCCTACCACTGAATCCACTTGGGCAGTGCTTGGAGGATTTCTGCACTCTCACTTACTGAGCCACGGAGTGTATTAGGCTGAAATTAATCTGCCAGCCGCAGCTAACGCAGCCCTGACCTAGCTGAGAGTGCATTTAGCAGCATGAACAGCGCTAATAAAAAAAGACAAAAAAAAAAAAAGGAAAAGAAAAAAACAAACCACCCCAAACCAACAAAACCAACCCTGCCAATGCACACTGTGACCAATTTCCAACTGCAGGGAAAGGCATGCGCTGACTGCTCCCTGGGATATTCTCCACCCTTGCACAGAGCAAACTGAGCCAAGCAATTTCTAGGTCTCAAATCCCGCCAGCCCCTGAATGTTCTCATCTTCCAGCTTCCCTTGGTCGCTTTTGAAGGCGAGCACGTGCTTCTTGGCGGTGGCCCCTGATCGCTGAAGACGCTCGGCCTCTGTGCAAGGTCTGGGGGCAGAGTCGGCGGGAGGTAGGTGCTGCCTGCTGGGGTTGCTGCCAAACCAGCCCGGAGCTGGCAGCAGCGATGCCCCTGCTGCAGAGTCCGTCCCCCCTTCCCCAGGAAGGGGGCAATTCAGGGACAAAGCAATGCCACCGTTTCCCACGAGGGGTGGCAAGATCAGGCACGACGACCAGCACCAAGGGGGCTGCAAAAGGGGTGGAGAGGGTGGTGCAAGCAATGGGGGGGGGTTGGTTTGCACAAACCTTTGCTGGCTGCTGCAGTCCAAGGCCCTTCTTCCCCTAAATGCGTCATGGGCGCGTATTGCAGCGGAGGGGAGCTTTTTGTTCTTTGCATGTGCCTCTGAACTTTTTTTATTAATTTGGTTTCCTACATTGCCCTTCTGTGCAGCCCAGGTGACCTGCTCTGCCTCTGAAAGCCCTCTGGTCACCAGCCCTTGGCTACGCTTGACCCTGACAGCATCTTCAAAGGGAGCATGGGCTTGCTGCGGGGCTTGCAATGTTTGCTCGCTTATCGGGCCAGCAACCTCCCTGCCTTGGGGGGTTTCGTCAGCCTCCTGCAGCGCTCCCGAGGACACCGCTTGACCACCGCTGCTTGCACAAGGTCAGTCCCCCCCTCCCCCCCCATCGCAGACCTTTTCCCCACCCCACGGTGAGCGTTAGGTTCATTTCTCCAGCCCTTGCTAATCATGGGTCAAAGGGGCTGAATCTCCAGGTTCTCCAGCCCTGTGAGCCCTCAGGTCCCAGCGGCGGTGGGCACACCATGGTGGGTTCCCCAGGTCCCCGTGGCGGTGGGCATGCCACGGCAGGTCCAAGCAGAAGCAGCTGTGCCCAGCAGTGGTGGGCAGAGGTGGAGGTGATGCACCATCAGGACATCCAGCCCATGTGTGCTCTTATCTGGGTGTGTTTCGGTTCCTTATGTGGGACCTCACAGCCCAAAGCGGTCTCCTGGATGGGGCTGAAAATGGTACAGCTGAATTTGGGAATGGCTTAGGTGTTGGGCATGGGATGCTGAAGATGTCCCTGCTCATTGCAGGGGGGTGGAACAGATGACTTTTAAAGGTCTCCTCCAACCCAAACTATTCTATGATTCTGCAATTCTATGCTCATCCCTCCTCCCTCCCAGCTGTGCCATTGCTGGAGGCTTGGGCATTTCGGGTGCATCAGGCCTCCTCCTAGCATCTAACCAGTCACAACAAAATGGACTATTCCTCCTCCCTGTGTGACATCTGTGTTTAAAAAAAGATATCATTAATTTCTATTTAAGAATTATTATTTTTTTTTAATGCTGGTGAAAGGCAAACGGGGACCTGTGCTTAGTGGAGGTGTTCAAGAAACGTGTAGATGTGGTATTTCGGGACGTGGTTTAGTGGGTTGGGTGGTGTTGGGTTGACAGTTGGACTTGATGATCCTTGAGGTCTTTTCCAACCTTAATGATTCTATGATTCTATGACCAGGTCTGTACCCTGTTGGGGTCATGATCCTGGGGGTGGCCAGCTCTCCAGCTGCAGGGTCTGCAGTGAGGGGCCACCCTTTGAAATGGGCCCAGGGAGCTGGCAAAGAGACCCAGCACTGCAGGAACCAAGCCAGGAGCCACCTGCCCCTGGGGCCTGAGCCACAGGGAAGTTTCATAACTCCATATCCTGCCTTCTTAACCCCTGAGTTGCCCCCTCCCCTTTTTTCCACTCCCGGTGGTGTGACATTTCTGCATCTTAAGGCATTCCCAAATTTATGAGGCTGTACTTTCAGGAGGTGTCTGCAGCCAGGTGGGGGTGCAAGACCCCTGTGCCAAGAGCAAAGTGCCCAGGGCAGCTGGGGATACAATGACAGGGATGGGAGGGGGGACGGACACGTGGACAGGACTGACTGACAGCAGCCCCAGCAAGACACAGCAGAGAGGGAAGCCAGGACCCCCTTCCTGCTTGGCTCCTGCCTGGGGTTGGAAACAGAGATGCCAGGGTGGTATGAGACCGGGCACACATAAAAGAGGGCACATCTCATGCCAACTGGGAAAGACTCGACCACCCTGTCCCCAGACCTCTCCCGGAGACACCGATGACCCCGCTGTGTGCTGTCCCTGCCAGGTTTGCGTTGCTGTCTGGGGGGGGGCAGAGAGATGCAAAGCCCAGCCCTGCCTGACTCTCCCAGCTCACCAGGCACTTTCCAACCCTGGCAATTCTTGCAGGATATAAACCACACTGCAGGGAAGTGCCGGGACAGGCAAATAAAGGTGTTCCCACGAATTAATAGGAGGAAAAAAGAAAAAAAAAAGTGTCAGCTGGGACTCGCCCCTGGCACGACGCATTGTCTCTGGCAGGTTTGCTGCACATTCAGAGCAGCGCCCTTTGAAGGCTGATTTAAACCCACTCCTGGGAGGTGTCACCTGTTGGCATCCTGCCTTCCCCAGCTCCCCCAGGAGTTGTTTTTTTTTGTCTCGTTGAACTCTAGCGACAATAAGGGTCACTGGAGCACGCAGCTGGGCGTAAGGCACAGCCTGAGCTGTGGTTCCCAAAAAAAAAAAAAAACCCTCAACCACCCCCGGCAGCCTGCAAGGGGAGGAGGAGGGGAAGCAGGCGGTAAACAAGCTGGGGGAGCCCTGCCAGCCGGCAACGGGCCGTTCTCCCCCGGCCGCCCCCCGGGAGAGGGCGCTCGTCCCGCGGCCGCCGCGCCCCGCGCTTCTCCGCTGGCTCGTAAACATGTTGTGTAGGGCGAGGGCATGGCACTGCCACCAAACCTTCCCCCGGGGACAGGGAGCGACATCCTCCCACCCCAGCCTTGGAAGCCTTGCCCACGCTGCTGGGGGTCTCTACCAAGCAGGGGTTTGTGACCCAGGATTAATTCATTTATCAGATGGAGAGATGTTGACATTACAAACTGCTTTTGCTCCCTGCTTCCCTTTCGGGGTTGCTGGGAGGTCAGAAAAGAGGAGCTGCTTGGATGGGGCAAGGGTCTTCTACCCATAAACACCTGTGGCTTGTTTGCCGCCAGCTCTGGTGGCCAAAGTTTCTGGGTAGTTTGCAGGTAGCAAGCACATTTCCAAGAATTTGGAGCTATCAGAGCTGTCAGCATCCCGATTAAACAAACCTTCTCAGCAAACCTGGGGAAAAGGACTGTGCACAGATTTATCTCATCTGTGGCTTGGCAGCTCCCCTTTCTGGGAGCTTTTTGGAGTCTCTGCTGGCCTGACTGGGTCTCAGCACCAGCTCCTGCCTCCTTTTGCTTCAGCTGAGCTGTTCAGATTCAGGTGATTGCACCTGAACTTGGTCTTGAATATGAGATTCTGAGCTGATTTCTATGGGTAAAACACAGCATCCATTTCTGTGTTGAAACCTTTGCTCTATGCTCAAGGGAAGGCAGTTTCTGTTTTAACCCTCTGTGGCTTTGCCTTGCCTAAGCAATCACCTGAATTTCACCCCGTCCTGGACAGCCTCAGGGGATTCACACACACTTGTGGCTGCTGCAAGGTGATGGTAAAGAATGAGCTGGATTGTCCCCAGAGGGAGGGTGGGGACCTGGCTCTTGAGATGGACAATGAATCAAGGTTAGGCCTTAGCCAGCACTTTCCACCTCCTCCTGGCTGAGGATCCAGCTCTCCCTGGCCACTTATTCCCCAGACTTGGGCTGTAGAGAGGCTGTGTCTTCAGTAGGGTGGCTGTGATGGTCGGCAAAGTCCAGCTTCTGCAGGGACAGCAATTTTGGTGTCACCTCCCAAGGCTGGCATGGGGCAGCGTGGGATCCTGTCACCCAGCGGCAGGCGTGTGGGTGGCGTGTGCTTGGCCTGGTCCCCGTGTGTGTGTGCAGGTGTGTGCACAGGAGCTGCAGCTCCTTCGGTGAGTGCTGGCATTGCTCCCCTGCCCCTTGGGTCTGGGCTGGGATGTGCAGAGGGCTGAGCAGGACCAGGGATGGGACAGCGAGGGAGCTGCTGGTCTGGAAAAATACTGGGCAGTGCCTGCAGTTTGCTGGGTGTCCCTTGCCACCTGGGTGCCTCAGTGTCTGCGGGATGTCACCTCCCTGGTGTGACAGTGACCGACCCTGTGCCTTGCAGTGAGGGTCTTGGCTGCAAATCCAGGTGCTGGAGCCCGCTACCTGGTCCAAGGGGCACAGCGGAGGTACTGTCAGTGCCCCCGCAGCCCTCACCATGTGCACCAAGCCAGAGCTCGGGCCCAGAGCTTGTGAAGGGTGGGGGGGGGAGACATTCCTTCCTCCCTTTCCCCGCTGCCCATTTTGCCCAGGGCCGCCCATTGCCATCCCGGGGAGTTATGCAAAGGCGGCCGCTAATGTAAACGCCTCGGAAAACCCTAGATCCCCTTCCGCTTCCCCAGAAATAGGCGAGACGAGGGGCTATATTTTTTTTCAGGCGGGGGGGGTTACAGAATAGATCCCAAACCCACCCCTTTTCCCTCTGCTTTCTGCCCCCTTCCCCCCGTGCGGGGGGGGGGGCTCCCCCTCTCCTTCCCGGGGCTGGGGGGAGGAGGGAATGGGCAGCCCAGCCGCTGGAGGAAGAGGAGGAGGAAGAGGAGGCGGGGGACGGCCCCGTGTCCCCCCCCGGCCCCATCCTGCCCCCGGCTGCCCAATCAGTGCGGGGGGGCCGGCGCTGCGGAGCCATAAAGCGGCGGCGGGCGCGGCCCCGGGAGCCGAGCGTGGGACCCCGCGGAGCCCCGCGACGCCCCCACACCGACAGCCCAGGTACAGCCCCGGGGGGTGTATGGGGGAATCCCCCGGCCGCAGCCCCGCGGGGCGCGGGGGAGAGGGGGGGCAGCGCTCCGCCTTGGGCAGCGGGCGAAGAGACCTTGTAGGGGAAAATTCCTGCTTCGCTGCCTTATTTTTTTTTTTTTTTTTTTTTTTTTTTTGGTCGGGTTGGGGGAAGGTTGCGGAGAGGCAGCGCGAGTTTTGTCTTGAAAACATGCTTTTTGCAGCTTTGCTTTTTGCAGTTTTTTTCTTCATGAGGCTCTAGCTGCTTGCTTAAATAGGGGTGACTTCCTCCCTGCCAAGAGATGGATGATGCGTGGGTGATGCTTCCTGCACCGGACTCCCCCCCGGGGCGAGCGGAGCCCCCCTGGAGCGAGCAGACCCCCGTCCCCTCCACCATAGCCAGGAGGGCTGGGGAGGGATGGTCCGGCAGCCTGAGCAGAGGGGTAGGGTGCTGGAGTGACTTTCTAAGTCACTCAAATTTCGAAATTATTTGCATTTCGAAGGTCTTGCAGACGCGCGTGGGTCCTGGCTGCCGTGGCCCTGACACCCGTGGGCTGTCTGTCCTGGGCTTGGTGGGGATGCTGGAGCTCTCGCTGCCTGGGAGCAGAGCCCCTGCAGCCTCCCCATTGCCTCCTGGGTTGTTCAGGGGTTGTTTGTGCTGTGTGCTGCTTGCTTTTGCATTGCCTCGTATAACTTAAGAGCAGCTGATCTGGGAAGGCAGCTGGGGCTGGCAAAGCCCTCCTTACTGAAGTGAGGATATTAAGAAAAGCGTGGCTAAGCTTTCCTTATGCATTATTGGCCTTGCTTGCAGCGAGCACAGAGGTGAAAAGTTCACGTAGGACTGAGAAAAACTTTTGAAGGCTGTTGCTTAGTGGATAAGACATAGTTTACTGGCAGGAGTTTGGTATTAATGGGATGCTTTGAAGGCATCACTTCTGGAGCAGGGTTTTCCTCGCTGCCTGTGTCCGCCTGAGCTGTTGTGTTTACTTCCTGCAGAACGGCATGGGACCGCTGGAGATGGCAGCCAGCCCCGTGGCCGAGCTGGCTCGTCGTCCTCCCTGGCTGGGGGGGTGAAAAATGTGGGAGTGCAGGCAAAGGCTCAAGGTTGGGGTTGGTTTTTTGTATCCTCCCTGCAGGACCCCCCTCATCCGCTCCGCAACCATGGCCACCTCGGCGAGCTCCCAGCTGAGCAAAGCCATCAAGCACATGTACATGAAGCTGCCGCAGGGGGAGAAGGTCCAAGCCATGTACATCTGGATCGATGGGACGGGAGAGCACCTCCGCTGCAAAACCCGCACGCTGGACCACGAGCCCAAGAGCCTTGAAGGTGAGCGGGAAGGTAGAGGCAGCCGTGCTTGGCTGCTCCTGTGAAAGGATGCTATTTCTCCCTTTTTATGGCAGAAGGATGGTATTTGGGGAAGACACCGCTCTTCACCCGCTCCCAGTTATCTCCTACCCCAGATACCCCAGGGGGAACGTTCCTAGCTTTCCAGATGTGGAGTTTCAGGGAGATGCTCTGGTTTGGGAGCCTGGCCCTGGTGCTGTCCCTGCTATGGAGGGAGCTGTTGGCAGGGGCTGGGGGCTGTTGGCAGGGGCTGGGGGCTGTTGGCAGGGGCTGGCAGCCCATTGACTCTCAAGTAGTTGTTTTGGCCGGAAGTAGTTTGGCAGAAGAAAGTGGAGGGGAAAGAATGGAGCTATCCGGTGTAATTAAGAGCTTGTGTCCCTCAGAACAAACAGTCCCAGCTTACACAATAATAGCATTAGGATTTTCCCCAGGTTGCCATGGTGCTGGCTGGAGACAGTTATGAAATGAAAATACTCTGTGTGACTGAGCAGAATTATATCTCTTTTTTTTTTTTTGCCCTTTTTTTTCTTCTCCTTTCTGTTTTTTTCCTCTAAGGGAGTGGTTGGCACAGCTCCTTTTGAAATCTTTGTGCTTCCCATCCTCCCACTTTCCCCCCAGGATGTGGAGGAGATAACATTGCCTGGGTGGAGTTTGCTGCTGCTCCTGCTGGGCTTTGACCTGGAGGGCAGCACACAGCCGGGAGGGGTGGGCGAGGGGGCCGTGCTGCCCATACTCCTCTTCCATACCAGACTCTACCTATATGCAGTTTGGTTCTCCACCTTCTCCAGGCCATGCAACATGAAGTTTTTAGTGGCTCCCCTCATTCCTATAGCTTGGAGGTATCATGCTCTACCCTCTTCCCGCTTGCCTAGCCCCCCCCCGTGAGGCGACGGGGTGCTCTGCTCATCCCAGTGGTTGTTGCGACATGGGAAACATCCTCAGTGCTGCTTGGTCCACTTGGTCTTGGCCAGCAGCCCAGCTCCTTGTGTTTCCCAGGGTGGCTGGGGAGTTGCACTCCCCTGTTTTTTTGCTTGTTTTAAATATTTTTTTTTCCTTCCCCCATTTGGAACCAAATCAGCTGAGCTGGGGTTAAACTATTGTAGGCTTGTTTTCTATAAGCATCTGCCCCTCTGTAATACTGGAGGGTGGCGAGGAGCCCATCCTCCTGGTGACCAGGGACCCTGGGTCACTGTGGCTTGTTCCTCTCTCCACTCTAGATCTCCCCGAGTGGAATTTTGATGGCTCCAGCACTTTCCAGGCTGAAGGCTCCAACAGTGACATGTACCTGCGACCTGCTGCCATGTTTCGGGACCCTTTTCGCAAGGATCCCAATAAACTAGTTCTCTGCGAGGTCTTCAAATACAACCGCCAGTGTGCAGGTGAATGGACCTTCTCCCTTCTGCTGGTGGAGGTGGTGTTTCTGGGGAGAGGAGAGGGAGACCTAGCCAAATAGGTGCTAAGATTTGTGCCCTTAGCATCCTGCATGAGACAGAAATAATCCCTGTCCTGAAAGTAAAAGGTAAACAAAAGTGCTGGTGGTGGAGAAAGTGCTGGTCCTGGGATTCTTCACCAACACTGTTGGGATGCAATCTGTAAATAAAGTGGAAATGAGGAATGAAGATGGAGATGCTTCAAGGCCAGGCTGGAGGAGGCTTTGAACAACCTGGGCTAGTGGGAGGTGTCCCTGCCCATGACAGGGGGTGGAACTAGATGATCTTTAAGGTCCCTTCTAACCCAAACCATTCTGTGATTCTATGCTAATAAGCCTCATGTTGCTTTTCCGTTCTAGAGACAAATCTCCGGCACACCTGCAGGCGGATTATGGATATGGTGTCCAACCAGCACCCCTGGTTTGGGATGGAGCAAGAGTACACTCTTCTGGGAACAGACGGACATCCATTTGGCTGGCCTTCCAACGGCTTCCCTGGACCCCAAGGTAACCTCTCGGGGGTCTGCACTGGACCGAGGCAGGAGTCCTTAATGCTGCGTTTGAACTGTGACCTGGCTTGCCTTTCGGCTTCAGGCGAGCCGAAAGATTTGAGGTGTTTCTAAAGCTGAGGGTGGACAATAGCAAGCAGGATATTGGCAAGAACTAACCCATGAAATTGAGATCATTACAGAAGGGCTAAGGTGTCAGTCGGCTGCATCCAGATTTGCTGTTTGGGTTGTTAGCCTGTAGGTGACTTAAACTCATACCCAGGGCCACAGAGCACAAGCTCAGACTATCAGAGGGACTTGTTCTCCATCAGTGCTCTGCTCTGCTAGTGCTTCCACGAAAAACAAGATTTTGTGGATTTTCCACACATCCTGAGCCCTTTGAGCTCAGTTCTTCCCTCTGTGTGCTCTGTTTTTGCTGGATTTGAGCCTTTTTCCTTCTGGAAACTCACATTTCCCTTGCTGTGCCATTGCAGGTCCGTACTACTGTGGTGTAGGGGCAGACAAAGCCTACGGCAGAGACATTGTGGAGGCCCACTACCGAGCGTGCCTTTACGCTGGCGTGAAAATTGGAGGAACCAATGCAGAAGTGATGCCAGCCCAGGTAAATTGTTTTATGTGCCTCATGGAGTGAGCTAACTACAGAAAAATCCCAGGCAGCGGAAGCTTTTTGCTGCCTGCTCCGGGTCGTATAGTTTTATCACGGATCGGAGCATAAGGGGGTGGGAAGTGCCTCACAGGGAGTGTCCTCACACCACTGAGCTGGTGACTCCTCCTCCTCGTAGTGGGAGTTCCAGGTGGGACCATGCGAAGGGATTGAGATGGGCGATCACCTCTGGATTGCACGCTTCATCCTCCATCGGGTGTGCGAAGACTTTGGTGTCATTGTGTCCTTTGATCCCAAACCCATCCCTGGGAACTGGAACGGTGCTGGCTGTCACACCAACTTCAGCACCAAGAACATGAGGGAAGACGGAGGTCTCAAGTAAGTTGTTTTTGTTTTTTTTGTTTTGAGATGGGTCAGTAGTCTCTGTTTGCTAGGTAGCAGGCTGGACTTGCTAGCAGTGAGCTTTTTGCAGAGCTTTTGCTCTCACGGGACATGTCACTCTGGTGATTGGCATTATATTTGAGCCTTTCTTCTGGATTTTTTTTTTTTGTATGATGATATACTCCCATCTTGATGTTGGGTGGGAAATTCAGCCAGCAGTACAGCTCCATCAGTGTTGCTGGAAGCATGGGTGGCTGAGATGCAGCGATTCATAACGGGCTGTCCAGCTCTTGATCTGCCAATGCTGCAAACAAACAAATGAACTTGATATAGGCCTTTTTCTGTCTAACCATAATCACAGAATCACAGAATGGTTAGGCATCACTGAGTTCCAACCCCCCTGCCATGGGTAGGAACACCTTCCAAGGACTATTTGCTTCTGTCTAGAGCAGGCTGTGGAAGCTAATGCTGTTTTCTTAAACAACAAGATCCTGGAAATGCACAACACTGGTTCCCTTGTGGGACTGATGTGCTGAGTGCAGGCAGGGACCCTATGGCACTGGGCAGCCGTGGAGTTCTGAAGGGGTTCCTCCTGGGAGCTGTGTTTTCTTGCCTTTATCTTGGTGATGCCCTGAGATAATGAGCCAACCTGTGACCGTGTGAGCTTCCTGAATAGAAACTTTGGTGTTGAGAAGTCTTCCCTCTGAGAGCAGGTTCCCCAGTGGCAATGTGCCTGTGGGATGTGGCCATGGGTCGATCTGGTGGTGTCCCACAGACAGCACTCCCGAGGGATGCTGTGGGACTTGGCCACGGGGATCCTTCTCCAAGAACCAGCCTGAGTCAGCAGTAAGAGTGGAGAGAAGCCCCATGCTAAGATGATCAGACAAGTGGGTTTTAGGGCATAAGGCTTCATCATGGAGTGGCCAGGGGACAGTGATGGATCTATTGTCACCTTGATGCAACAGTCAAAATTGGCTCAGCTTGTGCCATCCATCAGACAGTCACCATTTCTTCCCCTCGTCCTTGCTCCCTTCGCAGGCACATTGAAGAGGCCATTGAGAAGCTGAGCAAGCGTCACCAGTACCACATCCGTGCCTATGACCCCAAAGGGGGGCTGGACAATGCCAGGCGTCTGACAGGTTTCCACGAGACATCCAACATCAACGAGTTCTCCGCTGGCGTGGCCAACCGTGGCGCCAGCATCCGCATCCCCAGGAACGTGGGCCACGAGAAGAAGGGCTACTTCGAGGACCGCCGGCCCTCCGCCAACTGTGATCCTTATGCTGTGACAGAGGCTCTCGTCCGCACGTGTCTCCTCAACGAAACTGGCGACGAGCCTTTCGAGTACAAGAACTAAGCGGACTGCGCCCACAAACACCACCTTCCCCCCACACTTCCCGCACCCCTAAACTTCCCTCCTAGATGTAATCCCGAGGGTACAAGATAACACATTTTGTGTCTCAGTAACTCTTGTTGTCTTGAGGTGGGGAGGAGGGTGAATTTAGTTTTATTGATGTCTGTTTGTCAGAAGATGAGAGGAGGAGAGGGTGTTAGAGAAATTTTAACCACTGGGGTTTTTTTGTGTTGTTTTTTTTTTTTTTTTGTCTAATTCATGTGTATATCTGATGGGATCCAGTGGCTTCCAGGGACAGACCGAGCACACAAGAAGTGACTAGGCGAGTGGAAAGCTTAGAACTGTAGCTGACTCCCCCAGGAATCAAATTTGGGATGTGAGCTTCACCGCTGGCTCTCTGCAGGCTAATGGTTCTCTGAGGTTGGTGCCCTTCTGCCGAGAAGGGAAGACGGGAGCTGTGATGGAGCACTGCATGCTCCCACCTGTATGGTGTGATGGGGAGATCTTCATCCTCTGAGGTGTCCGGGAATCTTCTGGCATGGAGCTCAGTGTAGGAGTGTTGAGGAGAACTCTTGGTTCTGTCACTGGAAGTCAACTGGTCTCTGGCTCATAACACAGAGTGAAGTAGTATTTTTCTATTTAAATATAAAAACAAAAAAAAATTATATATGAAAGTGTTTTTTTTAAAAAAAGAAATGACGTTCCAATGGCTCACCTGGGCAGGTGCTCCTGAGGATGCTGTCAGAGGGTCTCCAGGTGGGACCGAGGGTGAGCTTGGAGGGCTCGGAGGAGGAGACTCGGATGAGAGTTGTTTCAGCATGGAGTGGAGTTTGCAGGAGGTGGTTCCCAGACCTGGGAAGCCCACAGAAGGATTTATCCCTGTAACTCGAGCAGCCACGATGCACTCACGAGCATGTCGATCAACAGGAAGAAGGTGTCCTGAACGAGGAGTTGACTGGTCAACTTAAGCGCGTTCTGGACAGAGCTGTGGGTGTGTTACTGTTCCAGCAGGGTTAGCACGTCACTAAAGCAGGGCTTTCGATAAAGGAAAAAAAGAGGTTTAGATTTTTTTTTTTTTTTAATCCATGATGTTCTTAGTTTCTAAAACGGAATGGTTTTACAGAGACTGTTGATGTCACTGTTGTGTCCTGGCTCTCAGGCTGCCTGTCACCCAGCTGTGATGGGGGCTAGGAGAAGGGAGAGGCCACCAGTCCCTCCCAGCCAGCCCCAGCACCTCCCAGCTCATGTTGGGGGTTCAGACGTCTGGGGATTTTACACTTGGGTATCTTAGATGGTGCCAGTTATATTCCGTTGCATTTGGACTTCTTCCGAATAGGGGTTTTTTAATAATAAAAAAAAAAGAAAAAAAGAAAAAAAAACCTTAATTCTGACTCCTGCCTCCTTTCTGTGATTCATCCCAGCACCTTCTTTTGTACGAGTGGTGCCTTCACCAGCTGGAGGGAATTTGACCCTGAGAGTGGGTAGGCTTTGGCTTTTCTTTTGTGGGGTGGCATTTTTTGGGGGGCAGGGGTCTTGGAATCCCTATGTGCTCCCTGGGAAATGGGGTTTTGTAGGTGGCCGTTGATCCTCTGGTGGGGGCCAATCCAGCTGTGACTGGAGTTGGGTTCCCTTGGTATGGGGAAAGGATGGGGCTTGTGGGTGTCCATAGGGAGGGTAGTGGGGTAAGTACAGGGGTTAGTGCATCTCCCCAGCCTCCCCCACACAAATTCTACAGGATGTAGAAATCCTACAGAAATGAAACTCCAGTCATCTTCATTAAAAAGGGGGCTTTGTGGAAGAGGATTCTTTCCCAGTCTCCCTATGGAGAAAATGCTGCTCATCCACCCTTTAGAAAAGTAAGCAAGGTAGTACTAATGTGTCTTGTTGCTCCCCAAATCCTTTATTTAGTTTGTGGTGCTATTTCCCACCTCTTGGGAAATCTTTAAATATGGATTAACCATNGTTTGTGGTGCTATTTCCCACCTCCCCAAGAGGTACTTTCTTCAGGGCTGGATGCTTTAGCCATTCCCATCTTTAAATATGGATTAACCACACACGAGCATCCTACTGGGCTGATGGGGCCGTTCCTGCCATCACATTTTTGTGGAACAAGTGGTCTGTTGCATCTCCTTTGTGGGGAACGTTCAAGGCAGTGCCTTCCTCACCACAGTCCCAAAATTGCCCTCTCTCTGTCCGGGGGGTGGAGCGTCACTGGGACAGAAGCAAAGCGGACATCACGCCCTTTCCTCCGATTGCAACACAGCCATGAGGACTTGTCTGGGCTGGAGCAGGGACACCGCAGCCAGAAGGAACCTCTGCAGCTCCGGAGTAACTCATGAGCCCAGGAACGTTGGGGTTTTCTGCTGATTTGGGTGCAGGTGGGGGCAGCTACTATTGTTTCTTGCCTTCCAAGACAATGTTACAGAGGAAAAAATGGGTTACACCTAAATTAAGGAAATTTCTGTACAGGCATTTACACAGAAGGAGGAACAAGACATGGTAATGCTCTTTTTGAGATTCCTGGACCTCTGAACACCCGGTGCCTCCCAGAGCCTCATTGATGCAGAGATGTGGGCTGCCGTTTGTACCCCCCCCCACAGACCATGCCAAGAGGATGCCATCTCCAGGCCGGCTGTCACGGTGATAACGGGAGCAGGCTGCGGTCCTTTGCTTCTCCAGCTGCCTTGAACATAAATTTAGGACAAGCATTTGATGCTTAATGGTTCTTCTTATTCTCAGCTGAGAAAGCATTTATCCATTCGCTTCACAATTACCCAGCTGAAAACAAGGTTGAAATAACAACCATCGTGCTGCAAAATGGCTTTGCAGATGATTATTAAAAATACATGTTAAAAAAAGATAACGAATTAGAAGAGAAAAAAAATCCCTCCTTTCCTCTAGGCATTGTTTTCTGACTTTTTGCCTGAAGCCTCCTTGCTGAGTCTGCTTTGCAGTTACCAAAAGACTACGCAGGGTAGAAAGTCCTCCTCTTAAGGCTGTGGAGCTTTTGCAAACTGAGCCTGAAACCTTCAGAAGCTGTATTTACTGCTTATGTATTTATATAAAACATTTTTACTTCATCTTAGCCTCTCAGGAGGAAGCAAATCTCTTTTCTCTGTTTACTCACGCGTCTCTAAAATGGGAGCAATGATACAGAAATGTTCACCAAATACAAGAAATTGCAAGAATCGGTCCCAAAGGGTCTGCTAGGCACATCAGAGCAAGAGGAACCACTCCGAATGAGGCAGGTGAAAACAGCACCATTTTTTTGAAGTGCCTTTTGGTTGTGCTCCCTTTTAATCAAACGTCAGCTTAGGAGACAAGGCTGCTGCAAAGCAATTAATATATCTGCTCACACGCCAGCCTTTTCCCCAGAACTGAATTTTAAGGCAATCAAAATACGATTAGCCACAGCTCCTTTCCAATATAGCCTGCAGCAGATGAGCTGATGGAGATCACCCTGTGCCAGCCCACTTACAGTGAGAACTTCTCTCTTCCTGAAAAGCTTGATGGATCAGGTGTGTCTGCTTGGGTTTCTTCTACCCTTTCACAATTTTAGTGCCCTGGTGCTGCTCCAGTACTCACGTACCAATCCCCCTTTTTTTTTTTTCTGTGGTTTTTACCGCTATTTGATCTTCCCAGCTGACCCTTCTTGGTAGGTCAGCCTTCGCATCCTTCTGCAGCCTCCAGCCTTGGCTGTGCCCACCTCTCCCTTCCTGAATGTGGCTTTTGGAGGAGAAATCAGCCAGCTTTAGGTAGGGAAGGTTTTGCTGAGCTGTCTTTCGGATGCCATTACCTGGGAGGCGTGAGCAGCATTTCTTGTCGCTAGGCAAAATTGTTTTCATTTCTCTGGGTCTGTGTTTTTTCCCTTTTTGTGGAATGTTGATATTGGCCCATGGGACTGCCCTGCATCTCTTTCTGCTCGTGGAGGATGGGAAGGGATGGTCCCAGGAAGGCAGCCAGATGCAGACTACCAAGGGGGGGATTTGCAGAGCTCTGCAAGAGCATCTGTTTTTGTTTGAACGTCATGTTATCAGGGCAGCCCTGCTTTGCTGTCTTGAAATGTCTTCTGGAGGTCCAGCACCACTCCAGTGCGGTGGTCAGAGATGTCCCGGCTGAGATCCACACTTATGAGTGTAGATATTTGTTTTGAGCTGGTGCAGAGCCATGGGAGAGGGGCTGGGGGTCATTTGCCCTCTTGAAGGAGGCCAGGGCATGCTCTGGGAAGGTGCTGGAGCCCAGCCCACTGGGGACAGGTCAAGTGTGGCCGGTTGGTAGTTTGTGGTGTGACCCAGCTGGGAAAGCTGGTAGAGCTGGGAGGGGAATCCTGCCATCACGGACGTCAGTAATTCGCCTTCAGCTGAGCTGGGATTTCATCCCACTTGTTCAGTTGCTGATTAAACTGAGGACAGCCGCTTAGGGAAGAAGTGGAAGCTCTTGAAAAGGGATATCTCCTTAAGTCTGCCTGGCTTCCCCAGCCAGCTGGATGCAGGGTCAGAGCCGGGGTGGGTCCTCCACCCACAAGCAGTTCTCCTGGCTCTTTGGCTGGGACTGACCACCTATCCACAGCACCTGGTTTCACTGCACTGGCTCTTGTGGCTTTTAAATGGAGTCCTGGCTCTTTTTGCTTGCTGATAAAGGGGTCAGTCTATCCATAGGATTTGCAGTACGGAGAGGTGAATAGCTTTTCCTGAGGTGATGCACATTCTGTGGGGTGTCAGTCATTGAGTAATGACCCATCTGGATGCCCAAAAGTGTCACTTGTTAATTGCCTGGCTCATGAAGAAATGGTGTTCTTGGTTTGCTCCTTGTCACTCTGCTCTCAGGCAGTGCCAGGTGTCTGGGGACTGTCCCTCTCTCCTGTGCAACAACCTTTGATGCAAAATGAGGTGGCCCAACCCTGCTGCTCACCTCACTGAAGCATCTCCAGGGTCTCCAACCCCAGTGGGAAATGGTGGATCAGAGCCTCTCCCAGCTGCTCCTGGAGGTGTCTGGCTTGCGTTTGGAAGAAATGAGATGTGGGGCTGGGTGCTTCTTGTGGGTCAGCCCCCAACACCTGCAGTGGCCTTGCACACAGAGAATGCGTGGGTTGACCTCAATAGGAATGCGCCTGGATGGGGAGAAACCCAGGGGTGGAGGGGGCATTTTGGGGGAAAACCCATGTCCTGGGAGTTCAGAATGAGCACCAGGGCTGCAGCTCTTCACAGTCTTGTAAGAGGACCAGGCTCTTTGCCTCTCCAAAGCCTTCTCCTTCACCGCTCCTTTCCTCTCTTCCCTGGTGAGATGGCACAAGACTGCTGTGTGTGCTGGGGTAACATTGCAACGGGGCAGCTAGGCTTCACCACAGAAAAAAAAAATATTTTTTCTTCTTTTCCTCTCCATCCTGGGCTGCCCACAGGCTGGCACGGCCAGGCTATTTTGCTTTCATAAGCTGCATTATGTAAGCCATGTCTTGAGTGGGGATGCAATGCCAACTTGGACTCGGCAGCAGGAAGGAGCTGCATTCCTCTGCCGCTGGGTTTAATCCCTGCCTCCAGCCACAGTTGGTTTTCTGGGAGGAATCAGAGGGTTGTGCCGAGGTTTCTAATCCCTTGCCCCAGGTGGGGCCAGCTCGTTTGTGCGGGAGCCCCGCTTTACTTTGTCAACAAGTTGTGCCCATGACACCTCTTAGCAAACCCTTTCCTTGGCTGCCGGGAGGGTTGGCCTGGGCATGCACAGCACACGTTGGGACCTTCCTTGTTTGTTGAACTTTCTGTGCTCCCTGGCTTAGGTTGTACTTTCTCAGAAAGGCTGGGAGGGTGAGAAAAATGGAAATGGAGACTTCTACAATTCTAGCTCAAAAAAGCAGTGGCAAAGCTGGGTTGCCAGGCTGGCCTGGGGAAGAGGATGTTGGTGCCAACAGCTTCTCCATCCATCTCACCACTGACTGCCCTCCTGGGATGCCATGTCTATAGGACGTGAGCCTTGTCCCACCAAGGATCTGGAGGAGCCCTGATCCTGTGGCCCCAGCCTGGCTGGGTGTAGGGTGCAGGCCAGCAATGGGTGCTTGCCAGGGTGTTTCATGGCTTCCCAGCAACCTAAGCCTGCTGCCTGAAGCCCCTGAGCTCAGGACTGATGATGTTCAGGACCCCATTTGGCTGGGCATGGAGGAAAGGTCCTCTTCCTCCACTCGGTTTTGGATGCAGCCAACAGCAGCAATGCCTTGCTGGGTGTTTTCACATCCTGTGGGTGGATGAGGCACTAGACTCCGCAGTTTTTGCTGGCAGCTTTCCCCAGTGCCAAACACATTATTCAAATGAGAACTATTAATCAGATCCAGGTTTGGGCTGCTTTTTTTCTGACCACAAAGCCGAGTGGTTCAAGCCCATCCGTATGGCTCGTGGAGATGCTGAGCAGCTGGTTGAATTGCCCAGCTGCTTCTGTCCTGAGCCAGGGCTTGGCCAAAATGCCTAAAATACTGGGAAAGTGACTGAATAGGATCCTCCTCCCCTACTGAGCTGAACCTGTAGGATTCTGGAAAGCGTGCTGGCCAGCAGGTATTTGGTAAAATGCTAGCATCAACATTTGCTCCAACCACCAAAAGCAATCTGCTCAACACTTCTCTGTGTTTAGGGGATCCTGAGCTAGCCACTGAGTTCGAGGTGGGAATAGCCGTGCCCAGGGCTATGTTGTCCGGATGCCGTTTCCATTTAGGAAGCTGCCCGGGAACAGCTGGGCTTAGCCAGTCTCTGAAACTTGGAGACCAGGGCTTCAGCTGGCTGAATCACCGAAAACTATGTGCTTGCTCTGAAATACAAAGATATTTTCAGACTATTTTCCACCCAGACAGATAACACATGCAGGGTGATTAACTGGCTCCATTTTTTCCACCTCTCCTTGTGGCTGGCTCTCCTGGCAACATCTCCATCCGCTCTTTAAGATGCTTGCACTGTACGGTGGATGCTTTCCCTTCTGGCAAATAACCGTGCCAGTGATCAGCGAGTGACACTGTCACCATGGGCTGTAGACCCATGAGGAAGCATTTCATTAAGAGAAGAGATGTTTTTGGTGTGGAATTCTTTAATCTGTAGTCTCTCTAGAATGGAGAAAACTGCTTGTGAAGCTGGCAGGGGAAGGAGGTGGCCTCTGGCAAGGGTGGCCTCTGCACCATTTTGGGGCTGCGCACAGAACTGGGGGTGTGTCCCGTGTACCAGGAGCTAGGGATACTCCATGGAAGGTGGTTTGCTAGCATCCTAAAGATTTGTGGCATGCCAGCAGTCTGTGCCATGGAAATGTCTTGGTCAGAGTCAGGTATTTCATCTGGGTGGTTGGCTCTCTATTTTCACTGGGAGGGAAAAGAGAGTTGGCAACAGTGCTATCTTACTCTCAGTGTGAATTGTAGCATTCATGCATGGCAAACCCTTCTTTGCACAGGGTAGAATATAGCTCAGAAACATCGTGAGGTAAAGGGCAGTATCCAGGACCCTACAGAAGGTGTCTGCCTGGCTTATACAGGCAACAGAGAGCAGAAGGTCTTGAATACAGCCTGGATGAGACATCCTGCAACACCCCTGTGTCCAGGGAGCCAGGCTTTGGCCCAGGAGGAGCAGAAGAGCTCTGAGTCACTGCTGTGAGACACCCACGGTGGCTCCAAAGCACCTGGGAAGGACTTGACCGTGCAATTGGAGCCTGGGCATGGACAGGGATGAGTATATGTGGTTCTTCTTGAAACAAAAGGCAGACCTTCCCCATGTCGTGTCTTGCAAAGAGGCAGCTGGGGAGCTTGTGCTGGAGGAGGTCGTGATGCTTGTAGGATGGGAGCTTCTGCTGGAAGATCTGGTCTTGGTAAAACAGCAATCTCTGAGCAAATGTTGGGGTGGGAGGAAAGCAACGATGCTGCGTGGGTTCCCCTGCAAAACCAGGGTGAATGGGACTGGATCACTCCCAGGGCGCCTGCACAACCAGCATGTGACCCTGGTGCTGTGGGACATCTTGGGTGGGAGCTGGTGACAGCTTAGCCCAAAGAGCTCTGACATCCAGCAGCTCACCCTCCTTGTCCCCAGTTCCTACCCAGCCAGTGGGAACCGCTCGCATGGAATCTAAAGCAAACGCTGCAATGCTTGTCTTTTTGTTGCGAATAATGTCAGGCCTTTTTTTTTTTTTTTTTTTTTTTCTGTGGGCTATTGAAACAGCAGCTGTATTTCAACCAGCTGGCAGCACTCTGGGAGGAGATCAAGTGTTCTTTAGCAACGTTGGGCCAGATCTAGGGCTGGTGGAAATGGGTGTCATTCTGTTTGACCCCAGCGCTGAGCTGCTTTATACCAACTTTGAACTAAGCTGCCAGACCGAGGCTTTGGGGGATTTTGGGGGGGAGGAGAAGTGTTCTTTGTGGAGGTGAAATAGTCATGCATGCTGCTCGTGGTGTGTGTTGGAGCGGGAGGGCGAGGAGCTTGGCTGTGCATTCAGGCAGTGGCTGGACAGGATTTTGGTTGTGTGGGGAGGTCCTGGAGCACTTGCTGTTGGATAGTCCTCTTCTGAAGCATGCAAAAAAACCCTAAAAAACCAAAACCAACAAACCCCAAAAAAACCTATGAGATTCTTCTGTGTCCAGTACACCTGGAGCTGTGTATGTGTGTGTTGCTCCACTCTGCCTGTGCATGCTGCAAGAGCAGAACACCAGCTCTGCCAAAGCATCCATCCTTTCTGGGAAGTGTCCACGGCACCATGTGCGTGTCCCACAGGGTACCCTGTGCCTCCCTCTGCCCAGGGCCACAGGGCAGGCGTCAGCCCTTCCTCTGGGCTTGGGAACAGCTTGTTTTGAACGTCAGCGGCACGGAAAGCAGAGAAGGCAGGAGCGGATGGGCCCGTGGGCACTGCTGGCACATCTCCCTGGCACGGGCAGGAATCACTCCTCTGGCACTGCTGCCTGCAGGCACCTGCCCCTCTCCTCCTGACCCCAGGGCATGTGGGACCCCCCAGACCCACACTGTCCCGTGCTCCCAGCCAGACCCCTGTCCCTTGCACCAGTGGTCTGAGGCAGCAAGGCTGCTCTGGGTGCTGGATTCATCTAAACAGGGTCTGCTCTCGGTGCTCAGCTCAGCCCTCCTGTCCTTCTGTTCTGTCTGCCCACTGGTGGGTGGCTCAGCGTGGAAGTGGGTTGAGAAGGATGTGGGGAACTAGAGAAAGCTGGGAGGAGTTGGAGGGGAAGGAACATGCTCAGATGAGAGGTTTTGTTTTGGTGTCTTTTTCTTTGGGCTCCTTGATACACTCTGGTCATGAGGAACCATGCAACCTTTCTCCATTAGAAAACACTGATTTCATTTTTTCTTAGTTTTTTTTTTTTGTTTTGGACCTTTGCTGTCAGAGGCGCTGTATAAATCATCCAGCTTCTCTCGGAGATTTCCCTCTGCTTGGCACCTCTCTCTGCCCCTTCTTGACTAAACAAATGCCTCTGTCCTGGCCGTGCTGTTCCCAGTCTGTGTGCTGGCTGGTGTCTGCAGGGACCGAGGTGGCTCCACCAGAGCATCATGGCTGTGCCCTCGACACAGTGGCGAGTGGAACCAGCAGCGATGGGAGCAGTGGGGGTGGGAGGAAGGCACTGAATAAATCACACCCATGGATGGCTTTTTCTGCCTGACTTGGTTTCTCTTTTCTAGGAGCTGCTCAGTGTTTATGGCATCGCACGTTTCTGCTCTGTCTCTAGGTTCAGGTGGGCGTGCTGGGCTCAGGACTCGTTTGCATGGGTGGGCTTTTCCAGCGCTGTTGACATCTGCTCATCTTGGATTGCTTTCCAACCATTAAACCCTATGTGGCAAGACAGAATTAAAGGAGGGGAGGACACCTCATTAATTTTTACTCCACCCTGCACCCTTCCCATCTCTTTCCTCTTGTGGAGACAGGGAGGAATATTATTTTGCTTGCCCTAGGGGGAAATTAGATGCTATTTAATTGCCTACCACCATGTAGCATGGCTGTTGGAGCCGGGGGCTAAAGGATGCTGTGCTTGGCTGTCACTGCATGGCACTTCAGGCAGGATGCTGCATCCTGAATTGCAGCCCAGCTGTGTGTGAGGTGGGCTGAGCCCCAGGCACCCCCCTGCTTCCAGTTGCAGTTCCAGAAATCGGCCTCCACAGGGTAAATTGTGCCCCAGCAAGGCCATGCTTTTTGGGGTTTTGGGGTTTGGGGTTATTTTTTTGAGTCTGGTGCTATTTTGCAGGTGGCGTAGCAGAACACTGCTCTGCAAAGCAGCTCTGTATTTAAAAGCAAAAGCCAGGCATAGGATGCCTGTTTTTAGCATCCCTGATATATTGAGATCAAAGGCAGTTTGCAAGGAAAATGATGGTTATTGCTACCTCCCAGAATGTTAGCGCAGCTTGGGATCTGAACAGCCACCTGGTGTACAGCCCTGCTGGGTCCCAGCTTGGCTCCTGCTGCTCTCCTGGGAATGGGACAGGGATGGGGACAGCCAGGAGCTGGGCTGCCTCGGCAGCTCGTGCTGGTGGGAGAGGTATGAGGTTCCATCCTAGCCCAGCTCACAGTTTCCAACCCCCTGACAGTGCTGAGAGCAGCCAAGAGAGACTAGGACAGCCAAGTCCTCCACTGATGGACATCTACTTTCCTTTTCAATGCCCCCAGCTGATGTTTTATAGGAGATTCAGATATTTAATATTCAAGGGCATTTTTTTTTCCAGGTGGGCTTTTTCTAAGCAGGGACTTGAGAGCATGAACAAAGAACATGATGATGATCTAAAAGCGGCTGTATTTTGCTATAGCTCAATCTAGCCATTGTGCCAAATGGAGATTTATTTCTCAATGAGATCATCCGCAGGAAGATGGACCGTGCTTTCCGAGCCGTAGTAGCATTGTTGTGGCTGCTGGGCTGGTTTCAGGCAATGAGCAAGGCAGCGTTTGTCAGGAGAGGTAATACTTCTGTTAGACATGTTGGATTGCTGGAAGAAAAACAGGCACCCTGTTGGCACAAGGGAAAGGAAACAAGAAATGTGTAAGCAGAGAGGTGGCCAGCTTCAAACTGGGTACACAGGCTAGCTCTGCTCCTGGTCTGTCCTTGCTTTAAAGGTTTCTTGCTCCATCTCACACCTAAGGTGGACTTGGGCCAGCATCTCTGTGGGGTTTTCCCAGCTGTCTCAGTAGAAGATAAATCCTTTCCCTACAAATTTTAAGGATTTGACATCTGTGGTTTATCCATCTTAGCTTTCCTTTGTAAACAAGGCTGAAAGAGAGAAGATAAAACGTGGATGGTGCTTTTCAGAGCTTCCCACCCCGCAGCTCTGGGGAAGGTGTGCGCTGGGTGGGAGGTGTGCCTGGCTCTTGAGGATGGGAGGCTGCTCTGGGAATGATTAATGCAAACACCTGGAGTAGCGAGCGGCCAAATCCTGCCTTGATTGCTCCTGGTCTGGGGTAAGGGAGGGGTGATGAACCTGGTCCTGCCACGGTGATGCAGCACCTGGGAAACGCTGCTGGAGGTTTTCTGCAGAAAGGTGACTCCACCTCACAGGCGTCACACCAGGGCTGGGGTGAAACAGCAAGCAGGCAGGACAGACAAAGTGCCTTTGTCACTGTTCCTCTGCCTGTGGAGCCGCCTGTCCCTGTGCCAGTGAGGTGCCTGCCTGGCTACTGAGACGAGAGGTCCTCAGACGAGAGGACTGAGCAGCCAAGAGCTTCCCATAGCTGAAACTGGGAGGGAGTTGCTCTCTCACCTGGAGGTGCAGCATCCCTCCCGGATGGGGTACCCCTGAAGCTGCGCATGGGGCTGGCACCTTCCTTCCCAGCCTGCCTCCACATATCAGAGATGCTTATAGCAGGATGGGCAGCATCTCAATGTACGTCTGTGCAAACCAGCAGAAAGGGGGGTGCAGGCAGGCAGCACCCAGGAACGGGATGAGCGTGGGTGCGTGGGTCTGTGGCGGGTGGGCACATTGCCAGCTCAGCGCTGCCTTGAATCACCAGCGCTCTGACCTGAAGGGCAGGAGATGCCCTTGCTCTGGGCTCTGCCAAACCAACCTCCGCCCTGCAGAGCTGCCCCCTCGCTGGGATGAAGGGGAAGCTTGGGGACCCATGTGCAGGGGTGTCAGGACTGTAAGCTCTGCTCTGGAATGGGGGCATCCCTCCAGGTCTAGGATGAGCCCTTAGAAATGCCAAATTCTACCCAGGGGATGGAAAACAAACCCCCATGTCCTAGAATCTCCAAGCAGCTTGTTCCACCAGCATGAAACCCTTTTAAAATTCGAGGACAGGAGAGGATGCATGGATCCTTAGGCTCATGTTTTTTCTCCGGTTCATTGCTGCAGGGCAGGTGGAAAGCAAAATCAGCTGATACATTGCGGGCAGGTGGAAAGCAAAATCAGCTGATACATTGCCCCCCCTTCCCCGCGATGCCGTTGGTGTCACACATTGCCACTCCCGTTTTGGAAAGCCCCTGGGACAGCATGAGTTAATTCTTCATCCCAGCTGCTTTTCTGCTCCAGCTCAGCAGGAAGAGGGATTGTGCTACGCAAGGGGCACCACTGCATAGGAGGAAAAANAAAAAAAAAAAAAAAAAAAAAAGCTTCATATTCAGACCTTTTACCTAATTTCCAAAGGTTCAGACCTGAGGGCCATAGCAACATGAGCTACCGGCGGCGTGATTGGAGGCTGCGGGCTGTGCCGGGCTGCCCTCGCAGCCAGCCCCTGGCTTGCATCCTTGCGATGGGATGAGGATGCTGTTGTGGCCAGCGTCGGCTTTCTGCCTCCCCCTTCCCCTCATCCATGGGATGAGCTAGATGCATGCAACTCTGGTTTTTCATTTTTGGTTTTTTTTGGGGGGGAGGGGGTTTCAGCTGATTTTTCTTTGCTCGGTTCAAGTGTGTTTTTCCTCAGCTTCTAGGAGTTGTTTAAAAAGTTCTTGGCACTTGTGAAATCCAGGTGGCGTCCAGGAAGGACTGTTCTCAGGAAGACCTGCCTAGAAATTAATAGGGTGGTAAAAACCCAGAGAGCTGTTTATATATTTGCATAACTCTGTAGAAGTGAGAGGGGGTGGCACTCTGCAGCTACAAAACAGAGTTTGGCCCAAAGGAGCTTGCGTCCAGCAATACTTTCCTTTTATCAAGGTCAAGTAAGCCTTTGCAAAAAATATCCGGGATTCCTGCAGAGCAAAAGCAAAGATGTGACTTACGGCAATAAAGACTGAGATTTGCGAAATGTTCTTGCTAGGCCTATGGCGTGCTAGTTCTCTTTCAGGATTTATGAGTGTCCTTCAGCTATGAAGTTCATCTCCAAGTGCAGCCCGTCCTGGAGCAACATCAAGCAGTCTCTGTGGGGAAAAAACCCACCTGATGAAGCTTGGATCTGCTCCCCACGGGATTTCTGGTCACTGACTGCTGGCTTTGGTGGCACCGTCCCCTTTACTCCATGGTAGCACTGCAGAGCTGATGCAGCCGTGGGCTCAGTTTCTGCAAGTCATTGAGATCACATCACCCGTGGGGATTGTAGGAGCAACTGAGTTGATTCAAACAGAGCTAAACTGCATTCCCCAGACCTTCAGGATCACTCCAAGCTTCAGCAGAGCAGGTAAGTTTGATTACACCTGTGTTACGTTTTTTTCATGTAGCAGGCAGCATCTTCCTTCAATCCTTGTTCCTCGATGAGCCACAAATTTAGCAAAGCATACACTTAAGCGACTCACTGAATCCACTTAATTCTCTTTCAGCTGGGTTCCCTTTGTCACAGGGAAAAGTTTTTCAAGGCAAAGCTGACTGCTCTTCCTAGCTCCTGCATGGCAACCTCTGCTTATAGTTCCTTTTCTACAGAGGAGCACACTTTTTCGTGTGTGTTATGTATTTATCTTCGAGTCAGAATTAGTAGTTAAGAAAAAAGAAGGTTGATAGACTCCAGACAAAGGTACCTTTGTGTTTTCTGGAGACTTGCTGTGCTCAAAAGCTTTCTGCGCATCCCTGTAGCATTTGAACCCTGCCACAGAGCAGTGAAAGACAGTTCATCCCTGGGGAGCTGTGTGCAGAGAGGATCAGCTTCCCCCGGATTTTCATAAGCCACAGAATTGGGTATTTGGCTGTTTGCATTATTCTAGTACTCTCATTTATATATAAAGAAATTCGCAATTTTTAATCCATTCATCTTAAAGAAGACCTATAGCAACATTTCTGTACTTAGGTGTCTGTTGAAAGCAAGGTTGTCTCTTCAGCCACGTCCTACTCTGGTGATTACGAGCCAGTCAGTGGTCACACAGAGCAGCTCTGAACATATACAGAGGTCTCGTTTTGGAACGAGATAGCTTTTGGGAAGAAAGCAGTTGCAGGAGAGCTGCTGTATGAAATGACCTTGTGTCATGTTTTAGAGGAGTCATTCCCCACCATTCCCTGTCCCTTCCATCTCATTTATAGCATACTTATGTGCCACTGGATTGGTGCCTTGAAAGTTTGGAGCATCTCTCTTTTGCAGGCACTGAACAGCCAAGAGCTGGACTGCTCGCTTGCGTTCAACTTTCTGTTCTTAAGGAATCATTGGAATATGACTAGGATCCTCACCAAACCAGGTTCATCCAAAGTACAAGGCCATATGAATTGTTTGCAGAACTCCAGAAAACAAACAGCATTCCTCCTGGTTCCTTCTTTGCCTGCTTTAACTCCAGTGGCCAGCTCAAGCAGAGGCCACAGAGCTGGGCAGCAGGGGGGTGACAGCCTTCAGCAAGTGTTGGACTGTGCCCAGCTTCCCAGGGGAAAGCACTATGGAAACAACATCTGGCTGGAGCCTTGAAATTATGCATTTGGGAGAAAAAACAGAGTGCCTATTACATTTGGGGGTCTAAATATAGAGGGGAGACCTGCTGTGAACCAGGCTTTTTTTTTCTTGAAGCCATTGGCCATGCTCTGGAGTAAGGTGGGGAAAATGGATGGCAATAACGGGGATGAAATACAGGCGTGGGAGACTGGCATCCTAAAGCTTAAGGGTTGGGCTACAAGAGGCTGAAAGCTGTAATGGCTTTCTGTGCCCCAGGAAAACAGCAGGTGACACAGGGCATGGCCAGAGCTCTCAACACCTGATGTCTCCATTGCTTCAGGAAAGTCCTCTTTGGTCAAGCTGGTCATTTGCTCAAAGAAAATTTGCAAGTGTCTTGTTTGTCTCGATGCAGGCTGGATGGCCAAAAACCTCATTATTCCAACCAGCCTGCCTTGTCCAGCCATCGCTGCTCTCCAGAGCATGTCTGGGTGGTTTCTTTGCTGATGGACATCCAGGGGTCTGCCCCATGAAGCACGTGGCTTACATCTACAAAATGTCAATCTAGAGCTAAATTTAAATGCCAGAATGTAACGTTCAGAAGCCCAGAGAACAGCCCCGGTCCCTGTGTCCAGTGGCTGCCTCTAGCCAGCCCTCCCTTTGGCAAGGAAAAAGCCGTTTGTTTTCTGAGGACTTCCTAGGCCAGCTTGGAAAAATAACCCCAGCGAAACCCTCCCTGCCCCAGCACAAGGAAGCAGCACCCTCCGTTCCCAGATGTGCAGGAGGGAAGCACCCAACATGACTCTTCCTGCTGATTCCCTTCCAGATGTGGAGTGGCAGGGAGCCCAGAGCAGCCCGTTGCCAGCTGGAAAGTGGACTGGGAAGCGGGCAGTGGAGTATTCCTCTGGATCTCACTCCTCATGGCTGGGGGAAGCGGTTTGGGTTGCCCTGCCTGCTATTCTGCTATTGAGAGGGCTCCTTCTGGGCTACAGTGAGGAAGTGCTCCTCCAGCAAAGGTGAGGATGCCTTCCCTCCCAGACACATCTTCCCTTTCCAACAGCCCTTGGTCCCCATCTTCTCCTCAAACAGCCCTTGGTCCCCATCTTCTCCTCAAACAGCCCTTGGTCCCCATCTCTTCCTCCTCAAAGAGCCCTCAGTCCCCATCTTCTCCTGAGCAACACCAGCAGGGCTGGACTCTATTAAAACCCCTGCAAGCAACTTGATGGGATGGAGACCCCTCACCAGTAGACCCATACCTCTGCTCAGTCCTCATGGCCCAAGGACAGGGGTCAACATGAAGCCAAAGTGTGATGCCAAGGTCATGCCAAGCAAGTCCCAGGTGAGCTAGCGACACTGCGGGATGAATTTAGAGATTTGAGGCTGGGGGTGTTTTGGGTTTGAATGGCCTGTGAAAGGTGCCTTTTTTCAGGCAGTGCAGGAAGGGGCTGCCTGCGGGCACAGTCACCTCTCACGGTGCCGGCGGGCGACGCGAGCCAGAGCCCCACACCGCATGACCCTGTTTGGCTGTACCTACCCGGTGGAAAATTCCTGCCCATGGGCAATATCCTTCTGCCTTTATTTTTAAGCAGTTGTCTAAGGACATAGCTAACACATGGAGATAATGGGTGCTGACAGGAGCCTGGCTGCTAATTGGGTTTTTGCCTGGGCTTACATGATGTTTGTCATTAAAGGAAGGTGGGAGGGGAGTTTGGTGGAGGGAGGGGATGAAACCACACAGATGTGATGGGAGAGATTGAGCCTGCAAAGGGGCTGGAGCTCTCAGAGGAGGTCACAGGAAGGGATGCTGACGTTAAAAGTCAGCGTCGGGATTGCTCATAGGCATGGCATCAACGTGGGTTCCCTCCCACAGTGTTGGGGAGGCTGGGGACAGGGTGTCATCACACGTGGGCTGAGGATTCAGCCCTCGACCAGTGTCAGAGCTGAGCCATCCACACGTGGCAACAGTGAGGAGCACTGGGAGAGGTCACCTTAAATTTGGGGCTGCTCGTGGCACTTCCCTGCAGCTCTGCAGAGGCACAGTGCTCTTCCTTTTCACATCCTTCCCTTCCCTTTCTCTTTTCTCCTTATTTTTATGCAACACGGTCTCAGAGCCCACCCAGCTGGGGTAGATGCTGTGCTTGAACCTTTGCAAATCCAACCATTTATTTCCAAAGTGTTGTTTTTTTTTTCCCAGAGTGAATTTTCCACCAGGAAGCAGAGGTGCTTTGTTTGACTCTTTGTTTCCAAGGGAAAAATGCACACCAGGAAAAAACCCAGTAGGTGCAGGTTAACTTTCAGCTTGAAGCTGTTTCACTTGCCATGAAAGAACGGTGCAGGTGTCTCAAGCCAAACACATGCACGAGTCTTTGCAAGATTAGATCTTGTAGTTTGTCTTCCTGATTGTGTAAATATATCTGAGGGAAACCTTTGCCCTGGTGGCAACTCAGGGTAGTTTCCAGCCTATCTCCAAAAGAAATCTTGAATAAAAATAGAAAGATTTGGACATGCAAAACACCCCAAAAGACATAAACAATGTGTTAAGAAGGGATGTATTTAAAGAAAATCAGTGAGCAAGGAGTATCAGGAGATGCTGGAAGTCATGATATAAATGAGGGTAATTCAGGTGGGACACCAGGTAATGCCTAGCTGGGAGTGATACTGTTCCAGAAAGGGAAGGAGAATAAATGTTTTATACCAGGCTGTAAAGCCAGGGTTGTCCTCCTTTTTGTGTGATGCTGGATATGCAATCCCCATCCAGACCAGCTTTGAACCAGCCTCTGCAAGCACTCGCCTACCCCTGCCCTGCGCCGCCGGGACCAAGGGCATGGAGGGGCTCGGGGAAGGGCAAGTGCAAGCAAGCCAGCGGCAAGTCACATCCTCTGCATGCCCAGGAGCATCGAGGCTGAGGAGGTGGGTCTCAAAACAAAGGCACCGTTCCTGCCTGGGCTGACCTTTCCCATTTCTCAGGGGTATTGCTGGGATGTTAATGGGGATGCAGGAGAGGCTGGCTGGGAGGAATCCCAGCAGTGATGTATCTGCCCGGTCCCAGCCCTTCTGCCCAGCGTCATCCCCCACTGCAGTGGCATGCTAGCGAGAAGATCCCCAGTGAAGTGTTACTGCCAAGGGGTGGGTGGTAGGCCCGGGGCACCCTGCCATCTCACCGAGTCTGCTGGCCTAGACATGAAAGAAAAACAGAGGTGGGACCTACTGACCCAGCAACTGCCACCCCAAAGTCTGCTGGCAGGGAGAAGACTTGTTGGTAGGGCTGCGGGAAACAGCCTGAACTCCCTCCAAGAGGATATGTTGTGCAGGGAAGACTTCCAGTCTGAGTTTCTGGGTAGCAGAGTGGTGTCAGAAGGGTGCAGTGTGTCCGTGCACAGTCTGGAGAGGGGGGAAAAAAAAAAATCTTCCTGCTCCATCTCTTCCTCCCTCCCTGTCTGCCAGCTGGCGTTGCAGCATCGTCTGCTGTACAAACCCTGGTGCCTGGGTCTGGACGCTGCTGTCCTGGTGCCTGGGTTTGCAAGGGATGCTCAGGGCTTGCAGCTGACTCACACCCTGTTTCCCTGCACAGGTAAAGCATTCATAGACTGCTCAGAGAGTCTGGACTCCAGGACTTATCCATCCCAGAGGGGCTGGCTGGGGTTCTAGTGTCACCTGAGCAGCCCGATGGCACAGGGCAGAGGAAACCCAGGGTTTAACCATCCCAGCAAAGGTTTGGAGACCTCTGGCATCTCCAGCAGGGCTTTAAATTAAGAGACAGGAACAGTTAAACAGAGTTAAGGGGGGGGGAGGGATGAAGAAGAATAAAAAAAAGGATGGGGCCAGCCCTGTGCTGGAGGTGGGAGATGTATGGCCAGGGGAGGAGAGCGAGGAAGGGGTGGCTGCTGCTGCCAGCTGCTTGGGTAATATCGCTGGTGGTCACGTGCAGAGATCTGCTTTTGGCATAGCCCTGGTGTTTGTGCAGTGTGGGGAGGGGGTGTGAAATCAGGTCCCGCTTCCAGGAATCCTCCCGGCACAGGATATGCGTCGGGGAGCTTGTAAACATGATACAACCGCTGGCATGTAACTCAATCGGCTCCCTGCGTTAGCTGCTCCCTGCCTGGGGACCTTGCTAGTCCTGAGGGCTTTCGGGGCGTCACAGCATGGGACGGTGTGTCCCAGGGCATGGGGCAATGCTGGTGAGGGGTCAGGAGTGATGGGAGCCATGGGGGGGAGCTGGCACTGAGGGTCTGGGGAGGGGGAGGCTTCTTCTTATCTGGGCTGGGTGGATATTCCATGGGTGCAGCTGCTGTTTGCAAACCCTCTGCAGCCTCAGCCGCGGGCTCCCCAGGTCAGAAATAGCCACTTGGCCAAGGAGCAAACATCTCTCCGGCCCTCCCTCCCCTTCCCCACCTCCCCAGCAGCCTGCACCCATTCACAGATAACGGCAGCAACGCTGCGCCGGCTGCCAGCACGCCTCGAGCTGCTCCTCATCTGCCTGCTTGCAAAAACACATCTCACTTGGGCTTTTTACCCCCCTTCCTCTCTCCCCTGCCGCTCGCGAGAGCTTCTTTATTGCTGGGTGCAGGGAAACAGTGACCTCCATCACCTGCTGTCCTCTCCACCTCCCTGTCCCCGGGAGCGGCGGTGGGCTGGCATGTGGCTGGGGACATGCGAGGGGACATGTGAGGGGACACGGGGGTGAAGGCAGGGCAGTGGGTCCTGATTTCCCGGTGTCCCCGGATGCGAGAGGAGTGGGAAGCAGATTTCACAATCACGACAAATTGTATGAATTAGACCGGTGTCGGGCTTATGGATGGTTTCTGCTGACAACCTCAACACGGGGGCTGAGTATTGATGAGCCCAAAGGTGAGACCTGGTGACACCTGGGGAGGCAGGAATGGGGGTGAAATTAGTTAATAATATGGAGCATAAAGCCGCACAGGTGAGGATGGGGAAGAAAATGGAAGATCCCATGCCCAGGTCTTCAGCAAATTGGCCCCAATAAATTCCTCAGCTGAGACTGGGAAAGAACAGGATCTGCCTCCCCCCCCCCCCCCCCCCCTTTTTTTTTTTTTTTTTTTTTTTTTTTTCTTTTTTTTTTTTTTTTTTTTTTAAACCCTCAGCTCAATTTCTTTTGTAAAGACAGACCCAGCCAGGGGAGGCAGGGCTTGGCCGAGTAGCCCTCAGCGGGAAGTGGGGTGGGTTTTGTGCCGCTCACCAGTTTATTTGTATTTTTAGAACGTGCCACAGGCACAAGGTCACCAGAGTGAGTGAAATTCCACCCTGGAGTTGCTCCCTGTCCCCATCCCACTCCTCGGGGACATGCTGGAGTCAACAGCTGAGCTGGGGCTCAAGTGTCCCGGCCATGGCGGTGCTCGGCAGAGGCGAAGGGCTGGGGGGCAGCTGGGTGTGGGGTGCTGGGGGTCCGAGTGGGAGAGCTGGGGACCAGCAAGGTGGTGGGCAGAGAGCAGCCCTCCTGCTGTTATCATGCCTAGAAGAGCCCTCCTGGGAGTGAGGGTCTGGCCATGCTGTGCTGGGGACCCCATCCCAGGGTGGCACAGGGTGCCTGAGAGCTCGCCATTGAAAGTTATCCCAGCGGGGGATGCGTTGGGTAGGACGATGGGTGCCTTGCCTTGAGGGAGCTGGGGGTGTGAGGATGCTGGGACAAGACTGGGACAAACTGGGGAGGGGTGGGGAGCTCAAATAAGCTGATGTGGAGACCAGGGTGTACCATGCTTGCTCGATGGAGTGATGAGTAGACAACATGATGAGTCAAAAGCTGAGGTGGGGGGAAAAAAACCTAGCAAATGTCAGGGGGCTTGAAATGTTGCAGCACGTCTCCTCAAGAACACACCTCGGGTCTCTTCTTCATCATCGTCTCATCTTCATCATCTCCAGCAATGAGTGATGCAAGTGAAGCATCCCACTGGGGCTTTGTGAGTCAGGCGGGTGGGAGCCCCACCTCTTGGATCACTGCTGGAGCGCAGCCGTTTCCCTTGCTGGGGGTGATGGAGGGACAGCCCCATGGCGTGGTTGTAGGGGAAAATCATCACTGTATGAGCTCAACCTGAAATAAAGAGAGAAACTGTCCTCTGGGATGGTGACCCCACCAGAAAGTGTAGCAAGAGGAGCTCCCAGAAAGAGCAGAAAGTGTCAGATCCTCACTTTCAGGCAACGAATTTGCACAGCAATCAGGACAAGACCATGCTGAGAGCTGTTGTTTGAAATCTGCTCCTCCTGAGGTGTGAAACACCTTCCTCTGCTATTTCAGATGATCTTCTAGGAGATGGTTTTCCCTGCTGGAGCCCCCCAAATGCTTGGTGTCAGCCGGTTCAGGTGGCTTGAGGGTCCAGTGGTGATCACATCCGCAAGGGGACAGTTGCTTTCACCCAGAGATTCCTGCACTCATGGCAGCCAGTAGGACCAACGCTCCAACCACACCTTGGACCTCCAAGATAGTGACGAGGAGCCCTGTGCGAGGGAGCCGAGCCCCAGGAGAAGGGGACGCAAAGCACCACTGGTTTTGCTGGAAACACGGCGCAGCCTCTGGGAATAACGTGCCCTGTTCTGCATGGCCTGTCGTTCCATTAGCCTGCCCTTCGATCTCAGACTTGGGGACTCTTTCCTGAGATGTCCTTCCCCAGTGTGGTGGCACGGATGATGATTTGGGGAGAGGGTGGCCTGGCTCTGCTGGGTGGGGTAAGGGATGCCCCGTGGGCATGCTGAGCCCCTTCTGCCTGACCATGCTGGGAGCAAAGTCTCCCCTCCACCCCGTGCCCACACCTTGCCTCCAATGCCCCACGGTTTTGGGGTGATTTCTCCCCTCTAAAGCACAACCCCTCCCGGGTGCCATGCTGCCAGTCCACGTCTCTGCTCTGGGGCATCCCCTGTTTTTTTTTCCCCAGACCTTCTTCTCAGAGATTCCTCCTCTTTTTTCTTTCTTTTCCCCCCAAAGCAGGCTGTTTCCCCTAACAGCAAGGGCTCAGCCGCCACCAGCTGAAGGCTCACTTGGTTTCCCTTCTGCATGAAACTTTCCATTTGTGCTTTTCATCTCCCCAGCCAAGGGAAGTGCCTGCTCTCCCCAGCCTCCCGCCTGCAGAAGCGTGCGGGAAACGTCTGCCCTCCTGTGTTCAAAGTCCCCTCCAAAGACAAGCCAAGGGTGCACTGACCTCACAGAGTAAATATTTTCCATGACATCTCCTTTCGGGCTCTGTACCTATAGCTGACCTGCCCCTGGGTTTGCAGCCAGCCTGCCTGAGCTCCGCCGGTGTGGGGAACAGGGCTGGATTCTGTCCTTTCCTTCCTTCCGGACGTGTCCCCATGCAATGTCACTGTGAATTAACAGCCTGAAGCTTTCCGTGACCCCTCTGTACCCCCCCTCCAAGGACTCTGCTGGCAAACGAGGTGACTTGTGGGCTAGTGCTGCTCCCCGTAGACACTGAATCCTGCCGGCTCGCTGCGATGGCTTCTCCGACACCTCCCCACGCCTATTCACGGCTCTGACACGCTTGTGGCTCTGGGCTGCTGCCAAGCCAGCTGAGGTGCTGGAGGCAGAGCCTCGGAGCAGGCGCGAAGCATCCGTGGGCCAGAGGTGGGATGCAGGGAGGTTGTTTTGAAACAAGGAAAACCTGTCACCAGGCAAAGGAGGGGACACTTATTGACTCCGTATCCTCACTGCTCACCCAGCTGGATGAGAAGGGATGGATGAGCCAACAGGGATTGTCCCCCTTCTGCCTGTCACTGCTCTGGCTGTGTTGTTCCCCTACAGACGCCTTCCCCCTTCCAATGGACAGTCACGGCTGGTGCAGGTCCCCGGCGCATCGCGGCAGCTGGATTTACAAGGCAGGTATTGCAGAGCCCAGGGCTCTTCATGGATGAGTTTGTTTGCAACCATCAAATGTCGGTGGTTTGCTAAGAGGCCATGCTGTGGCTGTTCTCCTGTCAGGGCTTTCAAACCAGCTGCTGGTTCCCAGGCCCAGCATTGTCTCCCGAGGGGAACCAGGGCGNAATGTCGGTGGTTTGCTAAGAGGCGATGCTGTGGCTGTTCGCCTGAGGGGGAACCAGGGCATTTCTTGCTGCTGTGTATAGGATTGGATCCCTTCGGATTGCATCCCTACCACCCTCCTCTTATAGAGCAAAGAAGAAACACATTATGCTGCCAGAAATAATGCCAAGCGTGCGGCATGCACCAGGAGGTGTCAAAAGATGCTCGTGTCAGCCTCACGCTTTGAATATGTGGGAAGAATTGTCAAAGCAATTTGCTGTGGGTGTTTCAGAGCCCTTATTTCTAGGGCCAGGTCTCACATACAGCAAAAGTGCTTCTGCAGGCCAGGAGAGGGGAACAGCTCTGTCCTTCCTCCTGGCAGCTCCTCCCTCGTTCTGCTGCACGGGAGAAGTGCTGTCCTTATCTATAGGGTTATTAGTGCTAGAGAGAAAATTAATATTAAACATCTATTGACCTGGGTGGTTTTAGAGGTTCTTTTTTGGCTTTTTTGCAATTTTATTTTTTTTAAACAGATCTCTTTTTGACAGCCAGGGAAGTGTTTTGCACTTGCTCCACAACTTCATGGGAATGCTTAAGGATGTGCTGGGCTGGACCAGGGCTGGACCAGCCTGTGACTTACAGATATTTTCATCCACCTGCCTCAGAGCAAGTGACAGACCTCCATCCTGTGCTCTTGAAGAAATGCGTGTGCACGTGCGTGGTGCCCAGCTCTCCCCTACGGCTGCGAGCTGCAGCGCTCTCGCACTAAAGCATCAAATGCACAGGCTGCTTTCCATGAGCTGGAAAAGAGAGGGAGCTCATTTTCCTGTGCACAGGAGATGTATGTGTCACTGGCACATTCTTTGCACCTATTTTTGTCTTCTTGGAGGAGATGTGTCTCCTTACTCTTAAGCAAGTGCCACGCTCCTCCTTGTGAACACCAGGGTGGATCTCTGCTCCTGGGAGGACGTGGATGGTGCATCCCACCCGAAGGTGACATCTCAGTGTCGGGGGAAATTGCTCTTTTCTGGGAGTAGTCTGCCTGTTGGACACAGCAGGTTTTTGGGGGGTGTGCTGCTGCGCATGTTGGAGGTTGCCACTTGGCTGGATGTGTAAATCTTGGCTTTCCTGGAGGCCTGGGTCTTCCCTGGGGCTGCTGCTCTGTCTCCTCACATTTCTGGGGAGAGGAAGCTGTGGCGAACCTCACTGCAAACACAAATTAGCTGTTTTTTTGTTGCTTTTTTGGGATGGGTTTTTTTGTGTGTGTGTGTGTGTTCAGTTTGAACAATAAAACATCTGTTCCTGAGCCCAGCAGCTGGACCAAAATGAAATGACGTTAGCATCAATTATCCTCCGGGATGGGGAGGCTGATGGGAGAATGGTGCAGATTTCCTTCACGCTGAATAACAAACAAGAACAGCTTGGTTCGGTGGCTTGTGTTCCTGGAGGGTCTCCAAACAACCCTCCTGATCGAGCCCTCGCTTTGGGACACCCACTGGTGTGCACCACTGCTCCGGGTACCAAACATCATCCATGGGGTGAGCGGGGGAGATGCTTCCACACCCGCTGGAGAATACAACCCAGTTTTTGGTGGAAGGGCTTGTGGAGATTTTTTCCAAATGTGCTGCCCCAAAATCAAGGCATGACTCTGATACAAAATTAAAGTGCTTTTTCTGGGGGAGGCTGCAGGGGTGCACCCGCCTTTTGCAGGGCAGCCGGGACATGGGGTTCGCAGCAGGATGGGATGATGCAGAATCACGCTCCCTGGGTACAGAAAGGGACTATTAACGGGGAGAAAGGGGTGGGAAGGGGGGGGGGAACGATGGAGTACAATGGCTCTGATTTGTTGGCAGTTGCGACCTGCAGTCCCTGGCAGCACCTCAAAGCAGCTGCCAAGTGCCAGGCGGTGGCGATGCTTCGGCGCGTGATGCGGGCGCCTGACCCTGGCGTAAGGCTCGGACACAGGCTGCCTGCTGGGGACAGCACCCCCCCGGCCTGGCTTCTCCTCCTGGGGGCCCTGTAGAGGAAACCCAAGGGTGCTTGTGATGGGTCGAGTGCTCCAGGAACACGGTGGCTCTGCTTTCCAGGGCTCTTCATCAGCTCTGCTAGCCAGGTCTGGGTAAATTTTACATCTTATAGGAGCTGGGTTGACTTTCTGCCCAAAGTTGGGTGAATGCATCCGTGGCTGGAGCTGGGGGGGTGTCAGGCTCCAAGCCAAGGATGCACACGCACACAGACACACACAAAAATTCCTCTCATCCCATCCTGAACAAGCTCACTGGAAGAAGGTTATTTCCCTGCATCCTGGTAGCACAGAGAAAAGCCCTGACGGGGGGAAAACTCAAGGACACGATCCCAGAGCAGCATTTTGATGAGCAAGCTGCTTTCTACCTGCGCAGACAGATGCCTGAAGAACTTAATGTAGGCTTCAGGAAATCATTTGGGCTGCTGCAATTGTGAAGCCTCTAAAATAGCTTTCCTGCTCCCTGGGGAGCTGTGAATTTTTAGGCCTGGCTGCTTCCAGCACCCCGCGGGTGAGGTACAGCTGCTCATCGTACAGGAGCTGCCCGTGGGGCCAGGATGAGGGAAAATGGGGCTTAGGGGGCTCGCTAACTCCAGTGATGCTTGTCGTGAATTTTTGGAAGGAAAAGTCCCCAAAAATACTCACTCAGAAGAGACTTGTCAGAATTAGGAGCAAAAGTAAAGTAAGTTTTAGCTTCTAAAAAATAAAAAAAAAAATCACTTTGTCCCAAAGCAACTGAACTTTCCCCAGTACGTCTATTTTTTGCTATTTGATGTACTGTACCTGTCTGTTTTCTCAAACCTTACAAAAGTGAGTGTGTCGTCATTCTGTTTGCCCGTCCCTTCCCTCTGAAATACGCTGAACTAGCTGATTTTGGGTAGATCTGGCAAAAATATTAATTCCTCCTCAATATTCAGGTCTTTCTGGTTGCAGGAAAATAAGTTACAGTGCAGAAGGCTGGGCTGATCTCTTGCAAAGAGAGAGAAAAGCTTGTCGGGTTCCTGGTTCCCCAAAAAATTCCTGCTTGGTGCTGACCCCATCAGCTGGAGTATGGGGCAGTCAGGGAGGTGTCCGAGTATGTGGGTTTTTTTGTGGGAGTAAGTTTTAGCTTCTAAAAAATGCATTGGAACAGGCTGCCCGGGGAAGCGGTGGAGTCGCCATCCCTGGAGGTGTTCAAGAAACATGTAGATGTGGTGCTTCAGGACATGGGTGGTGTTGGGTTGACGGTTGGACTTGATGATCCTTGAGGTCTTTTCCAACCTTAATGATTCTTCTATGACCCAGGATGCCCCATGCAAGACAAGGTTGGGTGATGGATTTAGTAAAAAAAAAGTTTTTTCCTCCCCCTAAGGCTGGATTAAGGAAGAGTTCGTCAGCCAGATGCAGAACTTGGTAATCCTTTCATGTCAGGGTGAGGAGGGCTGTGCTGAGAGCCCCAGGGCTGTGTGAGAGCTGGGGCTGCCGCTGAGCATCTCTCCCCCTCCCAGCCTGGCAGCACAAACAGCCCGGAGAGACCCTCTGCTGCATTGTGGTCTGGAGCGATGGAGATAAAGGCTGAGGTCCCTGCATCCTCCAGCGATCTAGCCGAGGTCTCTCCCTTTCTTCTTTTGACCCAGTTTGCCATGGCCTGCTTTTCCCAACCTGCTTTGTAATCCTAAGTAATAGGAGGCAGATGCTGAAATGTCTCTTGAGGAGCTGGACCTTAATCCCTACCTACAGCTCTGGTGCTCTGGAGCCCTGTAAGCCGGCTCACGGCTGTGAGGACTGAGCCACCCTCCCATCACCCTCCCCTATCCAGGGCAAAACATGCCCAGAGGGGTGCGGGGAGGTGGGGAACAGGGTTTTGTTGTCACCAGGCAAGGAGCGGTTGGGCAGGGTTGGGATATATGGCAGCCACCTATAGATCATTACCAGGGCAGGGCACAGCCTCAGGCTGGGGTGAAAAATGTCACAATAACATCTGCATCCCACCTCAGTGGGGGTTTTGTGGTCTGTGGGGCTCCCATTCAGCCCAGGAGGGGTGTCCACCGCAACCGGGGCTCAGCATCGCAGCTCTGGGCATCTGTGGGGCCTGGAGTTCTCCCCCGTGTCCCCCTCCCCTCTTCATTTCAACACACCTCCAGCTTGTTTGCACACCTCAGAATGTTCCACCATTATCAGTGTTTGCACTTTTGCCACTGTTTGTGCTCGTTGTGCTTTAAAGGCAATAAAGTCAAGCTTTGTTTGCTTACAAGGAAACCATTTTTGGTTTGGTTTTTTTTNTTTTTTTTTTTTTTTGGTCCTGACTCGACAAACCAGCTCTGGCCCTAAAACATGGCCCCAACCTCCCCTTCAAGCCCTGGGCCTTCTTGAGCTCCTAGGGACGATGTCCCCTGGGGAAAAGGGGCTTTATGTCTGCAAACCCCCCAGGCTGGCACCTTGCATCCCCCCATGTCTCTGCCTGCCACGGTGGGGGGGTTGAACCCAGCATCCCCTCCTTTTCACCTTTCAGCTGGTCCCCTGAAACCGGTGACCAAGCTCTCCTGGGTGACGCAGCCCTGCTGGGACCTTTTCCAAGTGAACTGGCATCACCCCCGGCAAAGCCGCTTCACCCCGACTAAGTCCTGGGGCTGACGGGAGCAGCGGGGGGCCGGGTGCTGCTGACGACACTGGGTGATGCTGGTCCCACCGGTGTGGGGATGCCACCTCACCCGTGGCCAGCCGCCTGCCACTGTCCCCACATGCCGACACCACCTCCTGCGTCCTGGCTGTGATGTGCTGTCGCCAGCTGGTGGGTTAATCATTAATGAGCAGGGGCCAGCCCGAGGCCAGATGAGTCCCAGGAGTGCCTCAGGGAAGGATGTAGTTTCTGGAGGAAGCACCGCTAAGAAAGTGCTGCACAGGGACCCTCTCCTATCTGGCTGCTCCTCCATCCCCACTCGCAGAGAGCCTTCCTCCATCCTCCTCCTCACCTCCCCGTCTGTTTTCTCCACCTCTCAGGCTGGTTGAGCAGGGACTCACTCCCTGCACAGGGTATTTTACACCTCCAAAGGCTGCACTGCCCTCCTTGGTACCACTCCAGCATCCTCGCGATGGGGCAGACCCTATTGCAAACCCTGCTCCCCGCAGCCCTTGGGGCTCATTCCCTGGGGGTGACTGCAGCTGTGCATTTTTCCTGGAAGGGCAACACTTCTTGCAACCAATTTCTCAATTAGGTATTTTCTCCGCCCCGTCGGTGCACACATCAGGTCTCAAAAGCGCAGCCGCAATGGCTCAGCACCAGGAACACGGGACAGGCATAAGCCACACAGCTGCAAAGTGGGGTTTAAGTTTGGCCTCCCCCCAAAAAAAAAAAAAAAAAAAGAAGGGCTGGGGAAAAGCCTGCTGGAAATAGTGGCAGTGGCTGGGTCACAGCATCCCCAAAATGTTGGTGCTGTGCTGCGTGGCTGACCCTGCCCTCTCCTGGACACTGTCTCTCTGGCACCTTGAAAATCTTTAAAATCTTGAAATGCTCCCCCCCCATTTGCGCTCAATGCCTCAATTTGTTCCCCCAGGTCCTGGGGTACAGGGACACCCCTGGTGCTCTGGAACAAGCGATGCTGCTGGCACGGCGGTGTGGGGAATGACGGGAAGGTGACAGCTGTCCCACCACACCCTACAGCTGGTTTTGCCTGGTGTGCCATTTATTTTGGATGGCTGCTGGTGTCATCTACAAATAAAGCAAATGGTGTGCCTGAGTCAGCTTTAAATCCATGTGTTGTGTTCACTGGGATGGCCAGTTGGGCTGGGATCACTAATGGGAAGCCCAGCTAGGACAGGGAAAGGTGTGTCCTGATGCATCCTTGGCAAGTAAGCCCTGGTGGCTCCCTGAATGTCCCTTTTTTTTTTTCATGGGGCTAATTTTCCAGACCAGCAACAACCAGTCTGCCATGCTGTAACTTCTAGCTGCGCCCTCCATCTCGGACGGGACGGACGATGCAAAGTGGAGGCAAAACCTGGCTGCCTGCGGATCCAGCGCTGCATCCCCCAGCCTCCCAATTATTTTGCAAGCCAGGGTGGATGTGACTTGCTCTGGGGAGGAGGCACCCACCACAGCTGTAATTCCCAGGACTGGCAGGCACCCTGGGACGTGCCTGGTGCTGCCTGCTCCCACCCAGCGTGGGCTGAGCTGTGCAGGTGGGCACAGGGCACCTGGCACACGCCAGCGCTCAAGGAGCTCATCCTTGCCCAGCCTTGGCTGCAGCTCCCATTCCATCCCGCCCTCCCAGAGCATCTCTCCCCCATCTCCTGCCTCTGCTGCCAGCTCTCCCCAGTTTGCAGGTCTGGACCAGCACTCCTGGCAGTCCTCCAGGCTCTGATGGTGATCATTTCCCAAAGAAACTGTGATGCCAATGTGGTGCAGGCGCTGCAGTGGGGTACAGGCGCAGGGGACTAATCCTGCCTTAGCCCAAACCCAGGGGCTGCAGCGTGGGGTGAGCTCGGGCAGGGGACACGCTGTTGGGTAGGGGACATGCTCTGGTCCCTGTAACACAGTCCAAAGCCCACAGGCAGGGAGCACGGGGCAGCACGAGCATACCCGTGGTGCTAATTGCTGCCTGTAATCCCAGGATTATGTTTTACCACCTGTTACATCCCTCTTACAGCTCCCAGCTCCCTTCCCTAGCCCAGGCCATACCAGAGCACAGCAGCCTTTGGGATCCTCCATGCTATTATTTTTCTTTTACACGCCTTTTTTTTAAATGCAATTTGAAACACATAAGGACACCGCTCAGCTCAGAGCTGTCTTTCTGCCTCCCAGCATGGCCCTTGGGACTAGAGACTGTATGGGGAGCCCAAAGGGACCACTGCCACTGGTGGTATAGGATGAGTATTAAGGTCAGACCCATTTTTGGGGTGTGTCTGGAGCGGCTGAGGTCCATCGTGCAGCTCTGCTCATCCCAGACAGAGTGGCCGTCAAAACGCCAGCACCGCCTTGGCAACAGCTATCTTTCATCCCTGGATCCAGAGCTGTTTATGAAATTATCAGGGCTAGACGAACGGCAATTTGTGTTTCAGCAGACACGCTGCACGCCGGGCACCTTGCAGGAGATAAATCTCTGCCCTGTTAATTGCATTTCTCCTCCCTCCTCCTTCCCTGGAGTCAAATAAATGGGTTTAAACTGGTCCCGGCTCTCTGAAGATGAGAGATGGGATGAAGGGACAGGGAAGAGGCAATGGAAGCCTCTCCCAGCCCAGTGTTTGGAAGGTCCTGAGGGTCCCACGGTTTCACCATGAACCCAGGTGCCTCCAAGATGCTGCAAGGGACTGCACCTGCTCATGCTCTTCCCTCCTCTCACTACCTCTTGCTGCTCTTCTACAAACATCTTCCTGGCGCCAGCAGTGGCAGCCGTGCTGTAGGTTTTCCACCTCTAGCTTCCTTGCTTTATTTGATTTTACCAGGTCTGGTTTTACTGGACATTTTTGCCTGTTAGGTGGCCCGGTACTTGGAGTAGTTCATTTGGGAGGATGCTCGATTCATACACAGCTCTCCAGAGACGGTATAAAAGCAGTGGATAAGGGGACTTGGGGTACATGAGTGAGAGAGGAGTGGGGGGATTTGATTTATACTCACATTATGGGCAACGAGGCTGTGGGGCACCGGGAGCAGGATTTCAGGATCTGCTCCATATGGGCTTGCAGGCTTCTAAAAGGCTTTGGAGGATGTCTTCTGCACAGCCCCAGAGCCCTTTTGAGCTTTGCTTTCAACAGTGCAGAACCCACCAGGAAACTCCAATGCCAAGGCATACAAACACCTGCCCAGAGCAGGGATTTTTTTACCCAGCTTTATGTTTTCCTGCCTGTCCGAACACTTGGCAGTGTTTGGTCTCTGTGTGTTTTGTCCATAAGAAAGCAAACTGGTCACGTTTGCAGAGGTTCACAGAAGAAGCATGAGATCAAGGACAAGAGCTCACCTCATGCCGTAGTGCTTGCATGTATTGCAATCCATGCATTGATGTATTTTGCATAGGAGCCTATGGATTTGAAAATCAGTTTTCAGCTCAGAAAGGCTGTTGGGGTGGGTCTCTGCTCCCTCTTCCTCCACATGACAAGAAATTATTCAAATTCTTCTCATCTAATAGCCAGCTATCAGCCTTGCACTGAAGAGCGGATGCAGATCTGGCAGGCAGGCAGAAAAACACTAAATGAGCAAGTCAGAATTCTGCTTCTCGCATCTGCACCATTCCTCGGCTCTTGCAAGCGCACAGTGTAATCACCCTCCATTTGTTTTTGCAGCTTCAGCTCCAGAATAGATGGGAACAGAAGCTCCAGCAAACTCTGCTCCTGCTGCCAGAAGCCACAAGAAAAATGGGGATGAGTAGGGTGCAGTTACTACTCTGTTCCCTGGAGCTTTCTCTGTGAAGCAATTAATAACTGAGATTGACCCCAAATGAAGAATAAAGGTGCCAAATGACAAAGGTGCCTCTTCCCAACTTCCCATCAGCTGGAGAAGGGGCTGGGTGGAAAGGAAGCCTTGTTTGCCTTTACACAGAGCACTAGATCCCAAACGGACTGGGAGGACTGCTGAGGCTGTTGGACACCAACCACATTCTCCCAAAATATAGTCTGTGATGCACACAAGGTGCAGGAGCACAAACAAAAAGATTTTTTACATGGAAAGGAAAAAAAAGAACAAACCAACCCAACATTTCTTGCACAAGTGATTGGAAAATGCTTGAAGGAAAAACATTTTGTATATTTTATTTTTCTATTATTTCTGTAGTTCCCCCTGGTAAGTGTGCAGTGACGGATAGTGTTGGTGCGACCCAGGTGCTGAGGACACAGTGCAAATATTGCACAAGCAGGGTCCCTCCACCCGTACCTCTGCACATCCCTGGTTTATGCCCCGCTCCCTGTCCCTGGGTACCACCACACTGCTGTGGACTGGCTCTTTGGCCTAACTCTCCATCACCTTCCCACTGGGACAAGGACAGCACCGGGCTTTGCTCATCTTCCCACGCTGGCCACGCAACCTGTGCAGGCAGGCTTTGCACGCTGCAAGCAAGCTCTTTGCAAACAAACTCAGCCAATTTCCTCATCTCCCAGTGATTTCTCTGCAGAAGGAAAAGCTAAGCTCAGCCTTGACATTCTGCTTTTTTTATTCTACTTGGTTTTCCAGCCCAAGGAGTTCAATGAGTGCGGCCAAGGTCAGACCACAAACCAGGGCTGTCAGCCCGGGCGCGCGGGAGCCTCCCGGCTAGACGCTCCTGCAAGTGATTTATTTTTTTGCCTGCTGCTTCCTTATTTTTCATGCATGCCCTAGAGTTCCTAATTACTCCCAAAGAGCTTATTTGGGACTCCCAGTCCCCATGCTGGAGGGTCAGTCATGGCCTTGCAGGGCAGGCTGGTCCCTGCCATGTACCATGAACTGGAGCGGGAGGATGCCCAGGATCTCTGAGCTGATTTTTTTCATTTGTATTGCCCACAGCAAAAGTCGCCAGCATCACGCCACAACCAGCTTTTGGCTGGTCCCTTCCTGGCACTCAGGGAGCAGACACAGCTCTGGTGTTTCAATCCTCCCACCTGTTCATTGGGATGATGGGATGGGATGGGATGGGATGGGATGGGATGGGATGGGATGGGATGGCCGCTGATGGGCTCCCAGGTTTTTCTCTCCTCCAGCAGCAGGCACCGGGTCGGGCTGGGGCCATGGGGCACGGGCTGGACACAGGAGCACAGTGTTGCAAGGTGAAGCCACTGTGCCCTGCCACGTTACCAGTCAAAAGCTTGTTAGCTGCCTGGGAGCTACACAAAATTCTCAGCTGGTGCCTCCCTGGCATGATCCACCCATTCCATGGGTTTTACACTGGGAAGCTGTTTTTTTACCTTTATTGCAACCCACCAAACCACAGAATCCCACACGGCTCAGGTGACAGCAGGAGAGGGACAAAGGGGCTGCAAATGGATGTTTCAAAGTCTCTTTCCTTTTTTTCTGCAAGAAACAGGAGGCTCATGGCCACAGAAAGTTTTCCAGGCAGAATTGTCCCTCTGTCACTTAGCTCCCTCTTAAGATCCCTGCTTGCCCCTTTCTGCTGGGTTAGTTGGTGCTAAGACTTCGACAGCCTGCAAGGAGACATCACCCTTCATCTGAGAAAGAATGACAGACCCTAAAACCCCACAGCCCCAGCAAGGGGGACTGGGCACAACTGGGAATGAATGGGGACCGGGGCAGGGGGACTTTGCCATACCTACCTGCATAGGTGTCTGCATGCTTCCAGTGACGAGGAGCATGTGGGGTAGAGCAGCAGGACACGGAAATTTCTTGATTGCAGAATAAACCATGTTTTGCCTTTTTTATTACTGTAGGAAACATCACTTGGAAGAAAATATTGGAGCACGTTGCCCAGACAGCTCTGCTGGATCCTGGAAATGCTGCTGGAAGAAACGCTGTACCATGAATTTTGAAGGTAAAATAACCCTGAAGAGGCAATAAATATTGCCAACCATCAACCGTCTCACCTCTTCCCACTTAGACACCAGACATGGTATCCCATCACTCAGATATATCTTGCCCCCCTACCAGAGGCCCCGTTGAGTCCTGTCCAATGTGTCATTCCCAAAGTTCACCCCCCTGTTGATCTTATTTCCCTCTCTGATCCTCCTGCCCTGCCCAGGTTGGCTCATGTCCAAGCGTCCAAGGCAGAAGATGGTAATCAGGAGAGCATGGGAATCCCAGGGCAGATAGCAGTGATTTATAGCTCATTCTGCAGTGGTTTTGAGTTCAACAGGGTGACTGGAAGGACAGCTTAATGAAGAGCAAAGTAACAGACAGCATGAGATACTGCAGCTGGAAAAAATACCAGCCTACCACTAAATAATTTCCTTCTGACGGGGCATGTCCTGCAGTCTCTAAAACCTTCACAGAATCACAGAAAGTTAAGAGATTGGAAGGGACCTCGAAAGATCATCTAGTCCAATCCCCCTGCCGGAGCAGGAACACCTAGATCAGATCACACAGGAACGCATCCAGGCGGGCTTTGAATGTCTCCAGAGAAGAAGACTCCACCACCTCTCTGGGCAGCCCTTCTTCCAAATGACTGAATTAATCCCCTGCTTTCCCCATCAGTCCTATGTGGAGGGTGGATCCACCACACCATGTCCTCCACAGTCCACAGCAAATGAATGGGAGCTGGTCCCCAGGGCCATCCTGGTGGGTCTGTCATGCTGTTAGCCAAGGAGGAGCAATATCCTGGGAAGGTCACTGCAGCAAAGCAAGGGGATGGAGATGTAGAGAGCTGCTTGCCCAGCTTCCAAGTTGCTTTGCAAGAGAACTGGGATGAAGATGAGAAGCTGGTGCAATGAATACTGTACCACTGATCTCATCTTGCTCCCAGTTCCTGGAGGTAAAGGCTCTGGCAGCCACTGATGGGATCCCCCTCTACCAACCTGCTTCTCCCCATCCTAAATTCGACTCGATGTCCACAGCTGCAGACAGCAGTTTCCAGGTTAATGGGGCAGAGCCGACATCCTTTTCCCGACCTTTCTTTGTGCCTGCATTGAAAAGAAAGAAAAGTGAGCAGCTCCCCTCCCTGTGTGCACTGAATGGGGAGGTTGTACAACGCCGTGGGACGATGGTGGCCTCAGCGATGCCCCTTAAAAGCCTCAGCAAACCAGAGGCCCTTCGGAACAGGCATCTGGGGCAGCGGGCAGAGCTCAACGCTGGCAGTGCTGCTCCCGTTGCTAGCTCCTTGCTGCTGCTTAGCTTTGTGCCTTGAATGGATTTCAAAGCTCTTGGCACCACCTCTGAAGAGACACAAAGACCCAGCCCGGGAAGAGGGCTGCGGCTAGCAAAGCAGATGCTATATCACTCCTCTTTGCTGGAAGACGGCTGGGAAGAGGAGGCCCAGGAAATGAGGGTGTATTTCATGTTGACTTTGCTATTTGGTGCGATGCCAGAGTATTTGGCAGTGGGGGAGGAGGAGAAGATTAGCTTTGCTCTAAAGAAAACCGAGTTGCTCCACCAGGGAACTCTCCACCGAGATCTGAAAACTGATGGGGCGGTCACCTCTGCTACTCCGGACTGGCGTGGTGTGCCCTGCCGCGAGGTGGCTACCCCGGCATAGGTACAGATCAAATCACCGGCAGCGGGGGAATGACCATAACCCCAGGCAGCTAACATCCTCCTAAACACGTTATCCCTCCCCTAACCCTGATGCAAAGCTAGGTGTCCCCCCCCTTTCCCATCCTCCCAGTGTAAAAGGCTGAGCTGGAGCCCAGCCAGCCCCTGCCCTGGTTGCTTCATGGGCACCGGGCTGCCCTGCAGGGAGGGACCCTCATCCCACTGCTGAGCCCATCCGTGTCCCTCACCTGAGCCCGAGTCAGGCAGGGAATGAAAACGTCTCTCTCTCTTTTCTTTGGACTTGGACTAAACCAGTGGATTTCCTACTGCTGCAGCTCTTGCAACATCCGATATGAAATTCAGCTCTCAAGCTGTTAGTCTGGCTGATGTTTTCTACCATGAGCTATAGACCATGTCTGCATCCTATGCCATAATATTGTATAGAATAGCCTATATATTGTGCCTGCATCCTACTTCTCACTCAAGCCTGAGTATGTGGGTGTCCGGGAGGACCAGTTTGCCCAGTAAATACCACAGCCAGCCCAGGGGCAACCAGGACCTGCCCTCCCCCTGGCTCTGCACCCATGGGTGATCGGAGCAGTGGGTTTGCCAGATGAACCTCCATCCTGCCTACGATCAACTCTACCAGAAGACTGTACTTGTCCTTCACTCCTCAGACAGAAGCCATCCTCCCAGCTCCCCTTTCCAACCGGTCCTGGCTGGCAGGGACCCTGGCTGCTCTTCTGCAGGATTGTGTCCATGGCTATAATTCAGAAGGGCTGTAAGGGTTAAAAGCTTGGGGCTTTGAAACTTCCAGTGCTGGAGGTGTGCAGAGCCAGGAAGGGCAGATGCTGCTGGATGAAGGAAGCGGGGCACAGAGAAAGAAGCCCCTGAAGCCTTTTTTAAGAAATAACACATTGACACAGCCCTTGGCTGTGCTGCCTGCCCCATCCCCACAGAGGGAAGATCCAGCACGGCTGGGCTGGTCCCACTCTTCTGGCCATGCCCTTGCCCCCAAGAGCTGTAATTTGCCATGCTTCCCATGGGCAGCAGCAGCGTGGTCCCTGCCCAGCTCCGGCAGCTGGTCCGGGAGAGCTGCCACGGGTTGTCCCCAGCCGCTCCGTGCCTCCAGGCTCGGCTTTCCTCACCCTACACAAATAGTTTGTGCAAGAAGCCCAGGGTTCAGCCTCTCCCTGGGGTGGAGCAGCACCAGCATGCACAGGGACATGCTGCCCTCGCCAGCCTCTCCCAGCCACCCCCCAAAGATTTGGCACCATTTGCCCTGCAGTTCCCCGGGATGGCTGCAGTCCTGCACAAGCTCCATTTCTGCTGTTTACCCCACGGCTGCACACTGCGCCTGCGGGATCTGGCCTGCCTGCTCTTCTCTCACAGCCTAGGGCACCAGTTTCCAAGCAGTCGCTGTTTTCTCCCCAGCCATTTAGGGCCCCTGGAGCCAGAAGGATGTTTCCCCCATCCTCCCTTCAGCCAGTGCTATGTCACGACACCCAGAATGACCAGGGGAGCATGACTCTTCCCTGGAGGTGGCTGCAAAATGTTGAGCTGTCAGGACAATCCCATCTGGCTGGTAGTGATTGCTGGCAGCAATTTCCCTGCAAGACATATAAGCCATATAAGCTGCATGGTTACCTGGCCTCCTACTTTCCACCCTTTGCAACAAGGCCAATACCTTCAAATCCTCAACTTGCTGAGATCCCATAAGGATTTGGTTGCATTAAACCACTATGCACCTTCCTGGGCCAAGGCTTCAGTGGGAGGCAAATCCCCAAAGCATCGCACTGCTGGGTTCATCGATCCACCGGGTGTCACACTGCCAGGGTCATCAAGTAGGTGGCACCTACACTTTGGTCACTCAAAACGGCGTACAAACCAGTTCAGAAAATCAAGTCTTTCTTTTTGGTTTTGCAGTTCTCAGTGACTCGCACTGTTCACGTTCCAACACCATAATTTCTTGCACTTTGGCAACACAGCCCCTCTCAGTCCTCTTTTCCATCTGAATTGGAAAAGCAGCTCAAAGAACCAGCAGCTCAAACAATTATCTCAACAATATAACGCCCTGGGATATGTGTATTCTCAATGCCATGTGGGCTTGACTTATATGATTGCAAAGGAAGCTCTTAATTTCACTTAAAAAAAAAAAATCAAGTTTCCACCTCATGTGGCATAAAAAGGTGTAAACAACTGAATAATGAACAACAGCTGAAGATTTTTTATGATTGTTTTATGTCATGAATCTAGGTTCCATCCCTTTTAATGCTTGCATTTGGAAATTGTGGCTCTTTCTGGGCATATGTCGAGCTACTTTGGAGAACGCCCTGCTGCTGCCTGGCGAAGTTCTGGCCCTCGGGTAGAACAGGCTGCAGACAGGCTCTTGGGCTTCTTTGAAAATTTCTTTAACAAGACTATTCCATGCTGCCTTTAATCTATTTATATTTACTGTTAAACTTCTATCATCAATGGTTCTAGTCATTGTTGCCCTGGTCTTTGTGTACTCCAGCACACAGTCAGTGGGAAGGTCCGTCTGTAATTAAGTCCATATGGCACAGCCGGCTCACCCGTGTCTCACCTTCAGGTGGGGATAGGCTTTTGCATTCCAGCATTGTACCAGGACACCCTCTTCTGCCATGGCTACACTGTAAACCTGCAGGTGAAACTTTCCTTGTGTTCTTTTAAAGTATTTTTCACATCTAACATTTTGGGACACTTGATAATGAAGAATACTTGGGGAAAATAATTGCCTGGCTTTCTAAAGCTATTAGGACTTGGAAAGATGTTTTTGAAAGTCACTGGCAGAAACTGTGCATCTGCACTGTAAGTGCAGTTGGCCATTGCTTGGCTGCGAGGAAGGGTCCAGTCTGGAAATCCTGAGGATTTCAAACCAGCCTAGGACAGGCTGGCAGGAGAGCATGGTCTGATGGGGAAGAAAAGAGGCAATAACCAGTGGGAATGTAATGTCTGAGGTCAGGAAGAAATGCCACATCTTCTTTGCCATGGTGGCTGCATAGTTGGTCCAGTGGAGGGAACTGGTGACCATTCAGGTTAGTTCAGAGGCCAGGGCTAGGGCTGGCAGCATAATGGGGTGCCCAGTGTGTGAAGTTGAAAACAAACTTCTAAAAAAAACCTCACAAACTTCTAAAAAAAACCTCACAAACTTCAAGATGTACCTGACAGCAGTTTTTGCTTTGGTTTTCCTGTAAAATCCTCCAGTGGATCGAAGGGTGTTGCCCAGGAAGGGCAGGGGAAGGTAGTGAAGCATGGCCACATTGCTTTACTTGCTGTGAGTTTCATTTTTCTTCCTTCTTTTTACACAGCCACAGGTTTCAGTGAGCCCAACTACATTGACCCACTGGGTGCCACACCACCAGGGTGGTCACATCTCCAGGGTGTTTGTGCTGCTGGGTGCCATCAATTCAGTGGTACTCCTCTGACACTGCAGAAGAGCAGCCACCCATGAGCTGGCCTCCACATCTCACCAGGCATTGCTGCATCTCAGCACAACTGCACATCCGCGCAGGAAACATGGGACATGTTATCCCACCTGCCCTGCCCATTCTGGGTCCAAACACCCATCCTTTATGGCAGGGACAGGCACTAGGATCACGGACATCTCCTATACTTCTGTGCTCTTAAGTGCACCTTGGCAAGGTTGTCATAAGGTGCTGCCCCATGAACATGCCAGAAAGGATCAAAATGTGTTTAATTATTATTTTGCACCCAGTAATTATGTGGCTGCTAAGCCCAAGGGACCTGCAAAATGCCCTAATTCATGGAGGAGGCAGAGAGACCAGCAGCTCCGCTGTAAGGCATCTGAAGTCATAGAATCACAGAATCATTTAGGTTAGAAAAGACCTTTAAGATTATCGAGTCCAACTGCAAAATCCTTACAGTTAAATCTCCTGAAACCCAGTATGTTTGGTGTTTCCATCCCTGCACCTACCCCAGGCTGCTTCCCAGGGAGGTTTGGAGAGCAGCAGGCTGGAGCCCAACCAGGGGCTGCTGGAAATCACCCTCAGCACCCCAGGACCCCTGGATTTACACCAGCCCAGCCTCCCGCTCTGCAAACACAGCAGCTGCTGCAAGCACAGAGTCGGAGATGAGGAAAAACAGCAAAGCGGCAGGGAAGAAACCCTTGGAGAAGGCTGGAAAGCCTGAAAAGATCTGGTTGGACCTGGGGAGGACAAAGCCCTGCTTTCCTTGCTCTGCTCCCCCTCCTTTCTCCTTTGTCCCAGCCCCAAAAAAACCCGCTGATCTGCCTGTGATTAAAAACAAGGATTCCTTGAGCAACAATTATTTTTTTTCTGTTGGGTGGGGAGGGGGGGTGGGCTGCATTACTGGGAAAGGACAGGGGCTTCCTCCAAACTCTGACCCACGCCTCCACTCCAGCCCTGAATTAAAAAACAAGTGGCTCCGGAGAAAGAAGAGGAGAAGGAAAACATGCCGTTCCCTGCGTCTCCACCAGCTCCTGCCCCTCGCATCTCGGCAGCGGAGGCCCTGGCTTGTTGGCAGCGCGCGGATTGGCCGGGGGGGGGTGGGAAAGGGGGCCCAGTTTGGTGTTACTGGGCAGACTTGGAGATTTTGGGGGGGGATACACACACGCACGCGCCTGCGTCAGGAGGGGAGCGTGCACAGGGCTTGTTTTGAGATGCTGGATTCCAGTTCGCCTCCGCCAGCGCGCTGGGACACGGCGTCAGCTGCTTTCTGTCTCACGCTGCTATTTGGAGATAGTGATAGCGGGGGACGGGGATGGCGAGGGGGGGTCTCTGGTTCTGGGTTGGTGCTGGGCTATGTGGTGACTGCCTGAATGTCCCCATTGTGCTGCTGGGGAGGGAGCAGGAAGCTCTGGCATCGCCCCTCTGCATGCCTTGGCACCTCCCTGGCACCCTGCCAGGATGGGGACCCCAGGAAAGGGGCTGTGCCCCCAGGGGGACATTGGGGGGAGGGAGAAGGAAACAGGAGGGGAAAAAGAAGGAAAAAAAAACCCAAACAAACCAGGGTTTAGAAGTAGAAAATGTTACTGTGCACAGAGGATTGAAAGGGAAGGGAAAAAGCACAGCCAACCCCTTTGTCTGCTACGCTTGGGCATGAAAAATGGCATTTTTCTCAGGGAACAGTAAAAAAATCCCCCTGCCACTGCCCCAAATGCTAATTGCATCCCAAAAGCTGGGTTTGTGCAGGTGGCTGGTCCTGCACAGGGCTAAACCGATGCCAGCGGGGAATACATTGGGATTTTTCATCTGGGTACTTGTGGCCCCAAGTGCCACCACTGACTAGTCGTGTCCCCCCCGTGCTTCATTGCTGGGACTCTCCCCATTTTCCAACCCAGGCCACCCAAACTGCCCCCTCTTCCTCCCTGGGCAGGGGCACCCTGGGCACCTTACATCCATCCTGCCACGTGTGGGTGTAGTCAAGCTGAAGACCCTGGGTTCAACTGGATGACATCTCCTCCATCACCAGCGTGGGCTGAGAAACGCCAAAAGCTGCTCAGTGCTCCCACGCAGTTTGACAGCACAAAATTAAACCTAAAAGCAGGAGACAAAAACTTAAATAGCAGCAATAAAAGATTTTTTTCTTCCTTAAAATGTGTGAAAGCCAATTGATTTCTCCAGGCCAGGGCCCAAGTGAAAAAGGAAAATTTTTTCGCATCTCTCCATGACAGATGCTCTCTCCATCCTCCTGTGCGAGGGGCTGGGGTACTCCTGGACAAAGTCTGTGCCATGCTGAAGGAAAGGTGCAGGAGTCAAGGCTTGGTGCATGGAACCAAAGGGAGCTTTTGCCACCCCAAAAGTTACCTTAACAATCTTAGAAAAAAATAAAAGGTACTTTGGAGTAATGTTTTGAAGAACATCTATATCACTTCAGGACCATGGTGCTGTGTCAAGGGGTACCATGGACCTGTAGGACCCTTGTGTTTGACTTCAAGTGACAAGTTGTGGAGCTAGAATCCATTCAGCTTTTAATCCTTCTTAATCTTGCTTGCTCGTTAGCGTGCAACCCACCCTATTCTGAGCAGAGGGAATATAAACAGGCTCACGCGGCTGTCACTGTGGAAGCAAGCAGGACTTGCTCCATGAGAACAACAGGGGAAACCATCCTGGTTCCAGTTTCGTGGCACTTATTACATGACTTTTGCATTAATTAATGGGCTTTGACATCAGGAGGAGCAGACACTTGTTCACTGAAGTAGCACCTGCAGTTACAGCGCTGGTGGGGATAACCACACACAAAACCAACGTGCTCACTTCTCCACAGCCCAGCACATCACAGGCAAGCACACAGAGGGCAGCTTCCACCTGGGGATGTCCAGGGCCCACCACATTCCCTCGATGGGGCATCTCCCCCTCCAAGGACTTTGCTTACCCATTCCACTGTCATAAACACCCAGGTCTGCCCTGGCCACCCAGCAGAGCGAGGCACCTTCCTGGTGGCCATCAGAAAGAAGATGGGGTAGGTGACAGCAGCTTGGAGGCCAGCCTGGAAGATGCAGCCCTGGGCACCTCTGAAAGCCAAGCAAAGCCCAAGACAAAAGCATTTGGAGAGCCACACTCATTAGAGAGGAGACTGAGGTGTTTTTCACTTGTGTGATGTGAGCTTCTATTCACAGTTCCTCATTAGGACTCAAATGACCTGCAGACCTATCCCAAATTTTGGTTGGCAGTGTCTGCGCTCCTATCAGCTTGCAATTGTCCACTGGGCAGGTCACTCGAGGGAAAAAAAACAAAAAAAAAACAGCCCATGCAATTATAAACCAGGTTCCTTGTGTTCAGCCTCAGCAAAGTGGACACTCTCCTAGGGTGATCCAAGACAGTGACCTGGGCCTTCTGCCCTCTTCCCAATTCAATTCACAGTGTGGCCAAGGCCAATACCAAGGGATTTTAATTAAAACTTCTTTCCAACCACAGTGGTGGGCATTTTGTCTGTTAATTGCAGAACAACCAGCCTCTCAGCAAACCAAATGACTGTCCAGTTGGCCTGTGTACTCTTCCCAAGCCAAGAGTTGGGACCATTAGCACCAAGCACAAGTACAGTCTTTCATAGTAAGGACACATACAAAACAAGAGGTGAGTGGTCATCATCATCATTAGGAGGCAAAAATGAGAACATTTTCTTCTGCTGGGTAGGGGTGGACACTGGCCTCAGAGCCTGCCTCTGCCATGCTGGAAAAACAAGATGGGAGAAGGACAACCACGTCTGACCCTCACACCTATTTCACCCTTGGAGCAATCAGGACAGTGGATTTGCTTTGCACTTGCTCCACTCTTTCCGGGGAAAGGATGATCAGATTCATACTCACTATTCCAGTGGAGGTCTTGGTGGCTCTTGCCCTGAGGGTTTTAATGTCAATGGATGGGCCTTGTCGTGACAGTCCCCTAGGGGTGCATCCTCCTTTTGCATGACAGCATTCAGGCAGGTGCTCAGAGGTACTCTGTGAGACCAGTGGATGGTCTAAAGCCTTTCTCTGTCACCTCGAGAAAATGTGAAGTCCTATCTTATCATATGTTGTTGCTCCCCAAGTTCAAAAACCCCTCTGTTTTATACTGCTGAGCTTCATATCATCGTTGTTGCTCCTGTCTTTCAGGTCATCTAAGTCTCTTTTAAAAAACACTTATAACCTCCTCTATACCATTGACATCCCTCAGCTCTGCCTCATCCACACATGGCAGCATTGCTCTGCTACTTTTTTTGGGTCATTCACAGAAATATGAAACAAGAAAGGCCTGGGGAGAACCAGGGGAAACCTCCTCTTCTGCCTGATGCTTCCCCTTGCAACACCAGCCATGCCACCTGGTGTGTACTTGGGCCAGACCTACCTTCATCTCGCTCTCCAACCACACAGAGATCATGTCTTTCTTCCAAATCCATTGTAGATCTTGCAGCCTTCCTTGAAGGATAACCGTTTGGCTTCTCTGGCGCAGTCCAACCATCTGCAGCAAGGTCAGGCATCCTCTGCATGGGAGGACAGGCTTTAGTGGGGATGTCGGAGATGAAGGGAAACTTTCCAGCTATGGCATTTCTCTCTCTGAAAACAACCTGAGGCATTCACATGGCACACTTGGGCTGTGTTTGTTGATGCAGCACCACCCTTGCCAGGAAAGAGCATAACATGGCTTGCTGTAACAACCCACCTGGGCTGGACACCACCCAGCTCCCAAACCCACTTCTCTTGAGCCATCCCCTCATTAGGCTGATTATAATTACCTGCCAACCTAATTGCACCCTTTCCTTAGGGAGAAGTAAGCTCAGAGATGCAGCTCCTACAGAGCATCAGAGATTTGGCAGCGTGCTGGGAAGCTACTGGTAATTAGAGAGATATTTTTATAACCTATACTGAGTGCCTTACATCAAGAGAGTGGATCTAGGCATTCAAAAAGCTGTGGTGTGTATCTAAAGCGTGCTGCTCGTGCTCCTCACGATTAAACATCATAATTAGCACAATTCACTTGGCAGGGAGGAAAACCCAAGCTTCTGCCTTCGTGCTCTGCAAGGGCTATAAGCTTCAAACTTGACTTGATTTCAAGGGTGTCCTGGTTGGTTTGCTTGCTCAGAGTTTAAGCCTGGCTTTGCCTTTAGGGGGTAGCGCAGAAAAAACGATGCATTCTTTAGTGACAGCACAAAATACTCACCTTGAAGCTAAAAAGACCCCTCCTTTCCATTTCTAAGCATGGCATACACTTCAGGAAGTCTGGTCTTGGTCTTTCTGCCCTAAAATCATCGCCAGCTTTCCCCTGGAAAAAAATATGAGTGTATTTGTAGTTGAAGGATGTTGACCAGAGGATGAAAACAAGCTGGTAAGGAAAGTTTTCACTTTCATATGCTACAGCTTTGCTGTTTGGAAACTTCCTCTAATTTCATGTTCTCTTTTCCAGCCAATTCACATTTTTGTTTCGATCTTTACAGCCCCAGCCAGACACTTCTGTGCGGAGCTGTTGTTAGTGTGTCATGGATAGCAACACATACCTAAGGGAAGGAGTCAACGTTTGCTGGAAATGGGCCTGGCTGAACTCTCTTTCCCCCTCCCTAATCCAAATGGTCCCCAGCTTTGGAAAAGTCTGCCTCCAACTCTGAACTCACTTGGCCCCAACTGCTATAAATAGTCGGAACAAAACCTCCCGGGCCAAATGCCCTGAGTGTTTAGAAAGCTTTGATCCCGTGCTGCTTTTTGAGAGCTTGAGCTTTTTCAACTCGTGCAGCTTGAGCCCATATTGCTGTTCAAAGCGGGGCCAGGGAGACCTGACCACCAGGCTGGGAAGCAGGAGGGTGTCCAGCCCTGTTGTGCACCCCATGTGCAGGCTCTCCTGTGGCAAACCAGCATTGGGTGCTGAATCGGAGCCACGATACCCGCCTTGAGTCTGTGGACCTCCCCAAGGAGAGCCATTCCTCGGCCGGAGCCAGTAAGCAAACCTCCTCCTTGCTCCGGGCTGCGGTGTTTGCTTTCTGTCCCTGTTTTCCTGCGGGCTGAGGGTGCTTTGCTTCCCCCTCCCTCTGGGTGTGCCTGGCTCTTGTGCCTTGGCACCGCTCGCCTTGGCCAGAGACGGAAGCGGAAAGACAAAAACATCAAGGGGGAAAGAAAAAAACCCAAAAAACAACCCAACACAACAGAAAAAGGGCTGTTCTTGCAGTATTTCCAACCCATCAAGCCCAGAGTGGGAATCCTATGAGAAAGCTGCCTCTCACAAAACCCCAGGCCAAGAAGTTTGGATAAGCAGCCCCGGGGTTTGCATCCCCTGCCCCGGCCAAGATCCCAATGGTTTTGGCAGAGCACAGCTCAGCTCTCCCAGCCACCAGCGCTTGCAGGGGTGCTCAGCATCCACAAACCAGCAGCCGGAGCAGGCACCTGGACATGCTGCTCCTGCCCACGGCTGCACAGGGATGCAGCCCCACACGCCCCCCAGCCTTCACTGACCTCAGCCCTCGTACAGCTCCAGCCACCAGCTTGTTCTTCCCATCAGGACACAAGAAAGGGATCCTGAAGGCCACCCCAGCCTGGCTTTCGAGGCTCAGAGCTGCAGCAGGCAGCACCTGCCTTTCCTACCTCTGCATTTCCAATGGGTTTTTACATGTGCAGCTCAGAGTCCCCAGATCCCAGCCAGGAAAACAGCTTTCGCCCCAGGTGGCTTTTTCCCTGTCACAGCTCTTCCTTTTGGGAGCAGGAGTCAGAAATGCCGTTGCACGCAGCAGCACAAGGAACGTGGCAGGGCTGGGGCAGGGCAGCTCGGGATAACTCACCAGCAGCACCTCGGAGGAGAGGGGACTTGGCGGGACAGACAACCAGGACAGAGGTGCAGCACCCAACCATCCTCCCTTCATGTTGCAGTGATAGTGTTTCCTAAGAGTTTTGCTGCAGCCTTGCGCTTGGCCAATGCTTTTCCCCAATTAAGTGATTTCAAGGTGGTTACAGGACACTTTGCTCCAGAGCAAACCCTACTTGAAACTCTCAGAAGTGTTTCAAACCCTAGCAGCCAGCATTTGCTCCCTGCCTTCTCACCTTGTCCCACAGCAGGCTGGCAGATGTGAAATCATGGAAATTCAGGGGAGCTGGCATGGGCTTGGGCTGGCGCCTCTCTGGGGAGGGATCTTAGCTAATACTGCATTGGGAAAGGGCTGAAGTCAGCGCCATCACCCTCTGTCACCGACAGGCATGGGAGCAAGAGAGCCTGGAAATTACTCCTTAGGGGAAGTTATAAATAAAGCAGCCCAGCTTTAAGGGAGCAGTGAAACCCCATGCAGAGAGAGGATGAGTGCTCAGCCCCCTCCTCACTCCTTTTGCATCCCACGGTGAGTCAGATGGGGCTTGGTCCCACTGCCTGGGACTGCACCTTGTAGGGCAGCTGGGTTGCAGAAAAACCCTTGCAGGGGACACCCAGCCCAGACGGCATCCATATGGTGTCCAGCCTGGAGTCACTTCTGGAGCACCCATCCTTGACTCTCCGAGGCCATGGGACTTGCCACCTGTACCCTACCAGGGAGCTTTGCCCCCTTTGTCCTGCTTGCTCCTCACCAACACCATGGGACAACCCTCAGCCAGGCACAAAAATACGGTGCAGCACCCAGAAACCCCCCCTGGGTGGGCTCCCATCACCTCCTTGCATCCTAGGGTGCAGCACCCTGGACGGGAGCACATGGGGTGCACACGGAGGGGACAGGCTGGCCCTCGGGGGGGGTTTGGCAGCACGCTGCCTCAGAGGCAAGGGCTGGCTCAGGGCTTTGTTTTATGTCCTGTTTATCTTGCTGAGAGAAACAGAGGAGTTCAGTGTGCAGGAATCTCGTGCCCTCACCCTGCTCCCCCGCTGCATGAAAGCTGCTGAGCAAACAGGAGAAAATCAAAGGCGACTGCGCCCCGCTGGCAGCCCGCTGGGTTTCCGCACCGCCGGCCCTGCTGCCAGCTCTTACATAAGCTGCCGGCTCAGCCCGGCACTGCGCTCGGGGCTTCTTTCTTGTAAACCAAGCAGCTGCCCCAGCAAAGCCTCCCCAGGACCTTGCAGCTGCACTGCCCTCTCCGCTCCTCATGGAAGACCCCTATCCTGCCTCCCTGCCCGTTGGGTTTTTTTTCCCCACCTGTCAAATAAGATATGAGACCTGGGCAGCCCCTCAGTACACAACCATGCTAAATTTGGCTGGTTGTTGGCATGGCATGAGTGGTGGGCGACAGCCAATCCGGGCTGTCCCCATGGTGTCCCACAGTCCCCAGACTCCAGCCAACTTGGTGAGCTGCCACCATCTCATGTCATCTCATCTCATTTCATCCCATCTCATCCTCTTCAAGACTCAGCACTGGGGCACGTTACCTTATCCTGATGGAAAAAGGAGATGTTTCAGCCCAAATCTGAGCTCCATAACACCAGACCTCACTTCCCTCTGCTTTGCACCCAGAGAGCTGCAGGGGCAGTCACAAGAGGTTCAGCACCAGTGGCATGGGTGTGTGTCCTCTGCACCAAGTGCAGCCTGAAGGCAAACTGTCCCTGCTTTCTGTAAGGGCATCTTGATCCTGTCATCTTTTGGCTGTCAAGCAGTCCCCAGGAGCAAAGGCGTCCCCAAGCACATATCCTGCATGGGTTTTGAAGACTCATTTCTCCATCTCTCCTGGGAACAGCCTCTCAGCAGAACAGGAATGAAAACCCTGTGGACATAAAAACACACAGGGAAGAATATTAAATCCTCTACGTATATGCCCCTCACCATCAGGCATGGCCTCACCTTCCCCTCCAACACAAGGTTATTCTCCGAATTAGCAAGGTGACAGCTACCAAAGGAGGACAAGGAAGAACGATGTCACCCCGCCTTCTCTTTTCATCTCTGCCCCTTTTTTTGCTCTCTTTGCACACCTTTCACTGTGGGAAAAGGAAGAAAACAAAATTTTGTGCTTTGAGAGGTCAGTGGGAGCCAGTGTGTGAGCAGAGGCAGCTCTCAAGGACCCCGTGGCCCTGTGGGGTACCTTGGGAAGAACTCCCCAGACCAGTGCTTTAGCAGCTCCATCCCACAGCACCTAGACCTGCCATCCATCAGTCTTCAGCAACACACCATCATCCTCTACTGTGCAAAAACATTCTCACTTCCTACGTTTTTTTTCTTACTACGTTTAATGATTTCTGATTAAAAGCATTTTTTTAGAAAGTATCAAAATGACACTTTCCTGGGTTTCACCATCACAAAACCCTCTGTGCTAACAGCACAGCAGCCCTGTTTACCTGCACACTCCCCGAGCCCTCAGTAGGGAACTCCTCACTTTCCAGCATGCACAGCAGAGGGATTAGATCAAATTAACTCACACTTGGAGCTGGGGCAGGATCAGGCAAATCCTGGCTTGGCTATCTTTCTTTAGGCTACATCTTGCAAACAGAAGGGCTGGAACCAATTTTGCTTCAATTGCTTTTTAAAATGCAGCCAGCAGATGGTTTGGTAACCCCAAGTCATTACTCTTTCCACAGCTCCGGGCTGCTGGCTTGGAAACCAAGCCCAAGAATGACCCAGGTAGGAAGGTATCCATCCTGCCCGCTCTACCAAAGTGCTGGCAATAATGCCAAAGATGGGAGACTGCCCGGGCTGGCCAAGAGGGACACCAGGCCATTGGCTGTCTTTGCTGCATGTCCTATCTGCAATCAGCAGCCACCAGCACCACTGGAAAGTTGCCTCCATTTCTGGCTGTTGGTCTCAGCTCAAAAACTAACCAAATGGCACTTGGGCAGCCCAAGGGTGGCACTGACATTAAGCAGGCTGGTCTCTGGTCCCAAGTGGTACTTTTGGTTGGAAAAACTCTAAGAAATGGGCTGGCTGCTCCTGAAGAGCACTTCCTCAACGTAGAACAACCAGAAATAAGGGACAATTTGCAAATGCCTTGTGGTGTCAGGGCCACCATGCTCAGAAATGCTACATTAAGCCAAGAGAGCCCATGAGTATACAACATGGTCTGCAGCTTCAGCGGAGAGCACAGCATGGTCCCTCCAGGGCACAGGGGCATGCCCCGCCTACCCATCCCTTTGTCCTCTGGTCCTTGGGGGCTGTTCCCATGGACCCATGCCTGAGAGCATCCTAGCTGCTCCTGAAAGGCTCATGGGATAGGCAAGCAGAGTCCTTGTCTTGTTGGCTCCCACCCTGACCTGCTCTGTGACTTCCCACTGGTCCCTTCACCTCTCCTTCCCCATGGCAGTCACAGGATTGCCAGCTGGGCCAGTGTCTGCAATATCTCCATGCCCATCAAGCTGGGAGTGGGGACTGACAGAGCTACACACTGGTTGCAGACCTGTGCACTACAGCAGGGTTTGAATACGCCCAGGTTGACTCTCCTGACCCGAGGGGGTTTATTCCTCATGTGTGGTCCCCACTGCTCTCTGGCCGTGCTCAGCATCCCACCGTACCCAGCCACAGAGCTCTGCCCCAAAACCAGCCACACCGCAGTGTGGAGGAATCAAGACTGTCCCGAGAACCTCGCAAAACGTCTCGTGAAGCAGGCTTGTTTTTCTGTTACAAAGTTATTTGAAATTCTTGGAAGGCAATCAGGAGAGTACAAAGTATTCCAGCTCAGGACAGCCTGGGACTCATTCCTTAGAGGCACAATGGTTGTTTACTCAATCCCTCATACATTAATATCTTAAAATTCATGAGTTCAATTGTAAACAAGAAGTACTGGCTTTACAGTGTTTTCTGTTTAACAATAGTGGTTCCAGCCTGAATGCTGATTTTGTTGTTATCTTTCTTCAAATCTTACTATCAGAGGGTCAAGATCTTGCAAAATTATGGGAAATATTTCAAGACCATTTATTTCTGGTTTTGAAATGCATCCCTCTGAAACCCAGGGCCAAAGACAGACTATTTCAAATCAACATCAACGAGTACAGGCAGGGGGAAGAGCTGTTTGTGCCAGCACTGTCCTCTGGCTCAAGAACAGATGAGGGAAAAGCCAGCCACAGATACATTTGTGTTGGAAATCTGTAGAAAATTCCTAACAATTGAGAGGGAAGGTCCCCAAAGCAGTCTCCAAAGGGGACCAGTGGACACAAAATAAGCCAAGCCCAACCTGTTCCCAAGACAAAGCACAGTGGGTTTCTGGAAGCACTCATGCCAGCGGGTTGCCTCTGGTGAGCAGAGGTCTCATCTGCATTCATCATCCCAAGGACTCCAAGCCCAACAGTCCAGGACTCTTCCCAACACTTCGTCTGAGGAAAGTGTCTGAAATTGCAGCCCGATGGCAAGCTGGCAAGCCCAGCTGCCTCTCCCAGAAGGGGCTGTGGGTCATGAGGGTGGAGCACCTGAGGGATGGACATGCTCCAGAGCTCACTGGAGCTCACCTCCCCTTTCATCTTTGCTGACTGGTACTGCCACAGGCCCTTCTCATTGCAAATCTGCTCAGTCTTGAGCTCCCCAGATGGTCCCACTCTCTCCCTTTTTGGGTCTGATGCTTGCCAGTGTAAGCAAGCAGAGACTGTGGCTGTGGGCTCCAGGAGGTTCACCAGGACATTCATGGCTAGGCTGGTGGCATTTCCTAGCCCCTTTATAGTCCTACATAAGCACACTGCTGTTTCAGGCATTATCATGCCAGGAAACATGATTGCTCATCTCTCCTGAGCAACAGCTACTTGTTTAGGTATCCTGAACAAGGTGAGATCCATCAAGAGATGTGAAAGCACATCAGCCAGCTCCATGCCGATACTTTCTCACACTTGGGCAGAGCTCAGACACCTCCACACAAGTCTTTGCTCCAGGTGGGTGAGGAGAAACAAGTCAGAGCGTACTTTCATGGGTGGTTGGGCTCTGTGCGAAACTCCAGTTGCATCTTCTGGGGACGGAGCCTGAGGCTGTGAAGCAGCAGACTGCATGCTAATCTCAAGGAAGTGGCGCAAGAGGAGGAGGGAGCTTCCTTGAGCAGGAGGTTCATGTATCTTTATCTTTGCTGCTGTCAAAGGGCAGTAGCTGAGATTGCAGCATCCTGGAAAGTCTTCATGCAAGCTATCTCCCAAGGACATCAACAAGTCTGGAAAATCACCTTCACTCTCGTGATAAAGGTTTCAGTGAACAAATGAACTCCAAGGCAGGTTCCCAGGGAGCAATCACATCTATTGGCTAGAAATACATCAGCTCATGCTTGAGGGAAGCCTTTGGCTTGTTCAGACCACAGGTACTGCCTGGAGATGCACAAGCCTGCTCTCCTCTTGAGGCTCACCACTGTTTGAGCTGGAACTTCTGCCCTGCAGAAACCAGCCAGACAGGTGGGATTCATGGGGTGGTCATCCAAGTGCTGCCAAATCACCACTCCATGGAAAGAGCTCTGAGATGAGCCCAGATCCCAACCAGTGAAGAAACTGGAGAGGAAACACTCCACAATTCAATCACTCTCCCTTCCTTCCCCCCATGAAAGACAGGAGGCCATGCCATCCAAGAAAGTCCATAAGACTTTGATCTTTACTGCTGCCTCTCCAGCCAAAGAGACCTCCACTGAGGAGAAGACACTACTGCATCAAAACTTGCAGTGCTACGGCAATGCAAGAGGTAGCATCTCGCTCCCTGTTCACTCCAGCGAGCAGCTACTTCCACGAGCATCATGGAAACGTCCCCTTTGGAAAATTTATCTCTATGACTACACACAAATATTCTCACTGGAAGAACCCAAAGCTTGTCTCCGAACACTGGCCCTCAGCCCACCTCACCAAGGAGAACATGATCCATCTGGGACCATGCCAATGCCACTCAGGATGATAAATATCGTGTTCTGATGAAAAAAAATCCATCGGACTGCCTCAGGCTATGCTGGGAAAGGCTCCTTCTACTCCCTGTATGGGCGGGGGTACCACCCTGCACACTGTGGGCAGGGTGGGAGCTCTTCCCTGACCGCCCGCAGCGACCACAAGGGAACACAAAGCCAAACTGCTTTTACAGTTTCGCCTGCCCAGATCCCCAGCTCTCGCCCATCCTGCCAGTCAGCCAGTCTGCCCCAGAAGGCAGCTCTGTGTTTGTCTTGGATGACCTCCTGCCAGACCAGAGCTTTCCACAGCGCAGCTCTTCTGCACTGCTGGAGAGCGGATTTCCTGCCGTTTGATCTAAATTTGCCTGTCGATTCACTGAGTGCCTCCTGGTTTCCTTCATCAGCCCTGATCTTTCCATCAGGAGGCCACCCTGCAGCCCCGGGATCTTTGGGAGGGAGCTCCGGGAAAGGCCCGGTGGTAAGAGAGCAAACGCTGCTGGTCCATGCCTCCCCTGGCCCTGGAGGTGGAGGGGTGGAGAGAATCTTCCTTCCCTTCCCAGGTAGATCAAGCATGGACATGCAGTGCCCTCTGCCGATCTGGCCACCAAGAGAGACGCAGGAAGAAGCAGCACACACGGCACAGCAGCTTTGCAAACCTCTGAATGGGCAGCCAAGCCTCCAGCCTCCCTGCTAGCTCTTTGCTGAAGAGGCAGAGACTGTACATTTCTCTCTTCTCACACATTGCCATTAATTACAGCTCCTGGAGCAGCTCTTTGAGAAGCTGAGCTGGTAGCAGAGGCCCAGGTGGTCCCATCAGCCAACTCCACACCCGCAGGTTATAGCTACCTAAAGAAACTAGGTACCCTCCACAGTCCCACTCACTAAGCTGGAGAAATGCTTTCCTACCCCATGCCTTGGGGAGGAGGACAGCCTGGCAAGTCAGGCAGAGCATTAAGGAACAAGGAGCCAGTGTGGGGGACAAGATAATGTTCCCTTTTCCCTGGACCAGAGGCTCACCTTCCCAAGAGAAATGTGCTGCTTTATCTTGAAATGGTGGAGGGAAGCAGCCACACAGGGAGGATAGGCTGGTGGTCCAAAGTGCCCCAGGGAGCAGAAGAGCCTTACCAGGAACCACAGAGATGAGGTGTGAAACGGAGATATCGCCTGTTCCAGGAACTCAACACTTGCTACAGAAGCCTTCCTGGAAACACAAAGATAGACATTAATTAATTAAAACGTTGTGATGTTCCTGCTCACAGGACTGTAGGCAAGGTTAGCTGTAGCCCAGCATCATTAGCTGCAAGTCTGCTACCAGTGGACTTCACGGCTTCAAGGAGTGTTGGGTGTGCAAGTGCCTCTGCTGAGCTCCCCTAAACCTGCCAGGGGAGCTGCAGAGTAAAAGCAGCTTCCTGCTCCAAACCTGGGCAGAAAGAGCATCCCAGCTGGTTTTGCTGGTGCTGGCAGAGCCTTGCTGAGGCCCCGAAGGTGTGATGGACCTGGGCTGCCCCAGTGCAGAGGGAGCCAAGAGCTTGTCAGAGCCCCCAGAACACCCTGGATCCCCACCGTTGCATCGGAGCAAATCTGGGATTGCTCCTGAAGCAGCACCCAGCCATGGGGCTAGCAGGACACCCACGGCTCAGGACAGCTCACACTGGAAGAAACCACTTTGCTTCTTTTCCTCCACCCCTGTCAAACCCTCTCCAAATCATTTGGGGATGAAGAACCTCAAGTGAGGTTTAAAGGCCCCAATACAGGCAGCAAAGTCCACTCCTAGTTAGTAAGATTCACTTTAAGCGATAAGGCCTATTGGCATTCGGAGAATGACAGGTTTGTAACGCTGGCAGCAATCTGACCCCCAGCAGGTGCACGTGGCACAGGCAATATCCAGCTAGATAGTTATCTCCTGGTCCTGGACTGAAATCAGCTCCTTGCCCTGACTGCAAAGACTGCATATTCCTTATCTCCGCTGCAGGGGAAGGTCACCACTAACATGCAATGCATTCAAGTTTTGATTGCTTTCCCTCTCCATTAATTTTTCCAGGACTTGTAGGTGCTCAGGACACAAAGTATGTGGGGAAGGATCTGGCTGTTTTGCACTTGATTCCAAGGCAGGGTCTCCTTCCTCCTTCTAGCCAGGGCTTCTCTAGCACTGCCAGTTACCCATACCAGCACTCTGCCATCGGTCCCTGCTTGTTACGTACCACACTTACCATCCTCTTACACAGAGAACACTTCTGTGCCTTCACACTGCGCTTCAGTCTCCTTGGTGCTCCTCCGGCTCAGACGGGTGTCTCAGCTAAGAGCTAATGTGAAAATTCACATCTCTCCTGTAAACCAAAGCACAATTTCTGAGAGGAAGAGCACATGAAACAAAACACAGCATCAATGCAGAGCCCAGCTTGAAAACTCAGTGACCTCTCATTCAGTCTGATTTCTCTCTTGTGAGCACCATTTGTGATGTTTCATGGATATATCAGCCCCGGACACTCCTCCTTCACCCACAATGCAGCCGATGCTGCAGCAGAGCCTGGCCACTGTCTAACAGGTGACAGCAACGTCACACTTTAGGTAAATGCAAAAAGAAAAGTGATGCATAAGGTGTTCCAAAAGCAAGCAATTATGCTCAGGCCACACAGACCTGATGCCTTAATTTTTCTTAAGGAGCATCCCAAAACCAGCACCTTCCAGGGTGCCCACATCCTTTAACATTGGGCCAGAGATATAGCTGAGGGCTGGTGACATGGGCACCACAAGGACCTATCCCCTTTTCCATAACCTCCACAGCCTTTTGCCAAGACCCCCTCTCTGTCCCCAGCGTGCTGAGAGTGCACAGTCAGTATCTCTGTATTGCACCTAATCAGGAGATACCTGGCCAGGACAACGGCCACCCCTCTGCGCACAGATCTTCTTGCCCGCTGTAAAGTGCTGGCAGGAGAAATGCTGAATCAGGAGTGCTCAGCTGGAAGAAATTAATTTGTTTTTTTAGCACTGGTGTGGCCCTGTGCCAACTTGAAGCATTCCTGCTCAGGAAGCAGAGGATGGCCCCGGTAAGTGTGGTTCAGTGCCTCGCTCCCAGGGGAATGGCTCAGTCCCAAACCAAGATGACATGTGTTGGAGCTGGGCAATGGGGAAGCCAAGGGGACCCACAGTACACCTTTTGACAACCCAAAATTACTTCTTAGCACCTTCCAGCCTCTCATTCAGTGATGAGGTGCCTTAGCTGCTGATGTTACTTGCCGTGGCAGCACCCAGGAGCTCCTGCCTGCACCCAGCGCCAATGCCAGCCCCATTTTCTGTACCACTAATGCAGTCGCCAGCATATCGTTAGCCCAGGGAAGTCAGCAAAACCCACGGCCACTTCTCAGGAACCTGCCTGAGCTGGCGAACAGCTCCCATTTCCCTGAGCTCAGCAGCCCTGCCTGATAAAGTATGGGCTGGAGTCACTCAAAGAAAAGGAAAAGAAAATGCTTTCAGCACTGGCTGTGCTCCCATCAGATAGAAACTGCACGGCCGTGCAAAGTCCCCGAGGCACGGCTCTGGGATGGCCCCACAGCCCAGGGATGCAGCCAAGCCAGGCAGGGACAGCTGCAGGGAACACCCCAGCTTTCCATCCCTCTGGGGCTCAGTGGGGCAGAGGAGCTGTCCTTGAGCATGGGTAGGGGATGTGGCCATCTGAGCCGCCCAGCCTGCTGCAGCCGGAAAATACCCGCTAGCACACGGGGAGAGTTGGGGAAAGGAGGCAAAACACCCTGTCAAAGCTCGTGTCCCGGCCATGCCAAGCCTTCACCAAGGCTCAGCTGCGGTAGCAGCTTCACCCCATTGCTAAAAACAACAGCCGACCAGCTCCATAGTGTCTCCAGCACCCATTCACAGGTGCACTCCCTGCCTCAGTTTCCCCAGCTGTCAAAATCGTACCCCCTCCCAAGGCCTGACAATATGCAGCCGGGGCTGTTTTACATCTTGGGGCCACTCCAGCTGTGACCAGCCCGGTTTGGGCAGCCCCAAGCAGCCTCTGCCAGGCAGGACGGGAGGGCAGCAGGCAGAAAGGGGTGCCCCTGCCTGCTCCCTTGCTTGCCCTGGGGAGCAGGGAGCTGAGCTAGCCTGGGGTGAAGGAGCACTTCTGCCAGGCACCCAAAGCTGCTTGAAACTGTCTGGCTTCTGCAAAAGAAGCTGGACCTGCTGTCAAGGGGGTCGATTTGTTCCCTGTTCCCAGCTGTCAGCATAGCAAGCATTTACCTGCACCCCTGCTTGTGGCTCTTGCAGGGTGACACTGCCATCTGCTGCCTGCTGCTTAGCAGGACACGCCAGCCTGCCTCTTGCCACCCAGGCCTGGCCTTCCTCCATCCCTGCTGGCAGGGGACTGTCCCTGCGGGGACCCTCCAGCACCCAGAGTGCTGCGGGCATTGGGGCAGCACCCATGCGGGGCTCTCCGCACCAAGCCCCATACCCTACTGGCACCAAACCTTGCGGGCAGCGCGGAGCTCCCAGCAGCATGGAAACAGCAGCAGTGTCCCAAACCAGGGCCATGTCCCCTGCTAGCAGAGCATCTTTGCAGACACCAGCCTAACCACATGCTCTATTGGAGGATTAATCAAAAATCTGACAGCACATTTTAGGAGAAGGGTAAGTTCCTCCCTCACTTGCATACTCAAAACAGGCAACTAAGTTTTCACACTTGAAAGCAAAAACACGACATCTTTGAAGCCAAGCAAAGGCAGTGTCAGCACTCCTGGCTCCCTGTGGGTCCTGAACCTGCCAGCAGCTCCAGTCCGAGGTGGCTGCACAGCAGTCAGCGATGAGATGCGACTGTAGAGCCTCCTTATTTGCAATAAACGACTTCCAGAAACCTTAGAAATTGATCTGGACAAAAACTGCTGCCTTTGGGTCAATCCAGTGTCCCGAACTACCGCAGAGAAAGACCCCAGCACTGAGCACTGCCCTCAGCTCTGCTGGTGACTCACCTGCTGAAGGGGAACACGCGCCTCCAGCTCCCTCTGCATTGGGTTCATCATCTGGAAACACAAAGATGGTATTTTTTCACTCGCAGCCATACTAAGAGACATTCACTTATTTTAAACTTTAAAGCACCTACATCCTGTTTCTACAGCTTAAGACAGAAGATGCCATCAAAGGGAGGAGAAGAGTAGCAATTATCTGCAGTGCAGAAGTTTAACCTTCAGAGAAGGAATTAGGTTTTCAGCTATACTTGTTAAATGCTTTTAAGCTGTTCTTTTAAGAGGCTGTGAGGTTTATAATTGAGATTACCCACCTGAGACAGAAGGTTTCCAGAAGTAGGCCTGGCTTTATAGGTCACCAACACAGATTAAGGCTGAGAGTCACTCTGATCTTTGAGAGGGACAGGGTCACGGAAGATGGCACAGTAACACATTGCTGGAGATCACTTCAGGCAAAAACTGAAGGAAAACACAGATTCCCTTTCCCAGTTGCTTACACAACAATGGGAACTATCCCCAAAGTCTGGCTGAAAGTCAGCAAGAGAGCTGCTCCAGCTGCCTCATCCTGATGGACCGCGGGCCTGGGGGTCTCCTGAGACAACTCCAGGGGAGCCCTGCCAGGGTGTCCCCTCCTCTGAGCCCGTCACTTGGGTTCCCTTCTGCCCTTGCCTGTCGGACAGCTCCTGCTATGGGCCGGAGAGCAGCTTGGACAGGGTATCATTTGAGCTCCCTCCCACCACTGCTCTTCTGTGGGCGTGCAAGGCAGTGTTTAGCCCATAACCTAACACCGGTAACCAGGGAAAATACCGGGTGGATCTCAGATCAGTCCAGGGACTGCAAGGAAAAAGGGAGGACTTCACAAAGAAAAATAAAAAGCACTTACCCGTGTGCTGTAGATTTTGTGACATCTTCTTAAATCACCATTTTCTCACCCAGGTAGTATGACTTTCTGCTTTCTTAGTCTGTGGCATCTCATAAGGCTTTTTCTTGGCTGCATCTTCAGCACAGAGCAATACTGCAGTGAGAAACCAGCCTGGGAAAACACGTTACTCACAGACCTTAGTCAGGAGAACAGTTTGTTATATTTTTCCCTGACAACAGTTATCCCCTATCTCAATAGTCTGAAGGGGAGAGCAATATTCATCAAAACTACCTTTCTCTTCTTCAATATTTCTTTTCCTTTCAGGCTGGCCATAGCAGCATACCTGCCTTGGGCAGGGAAGGAGCTATGCACGGGGAGGGATCACCCCAGATACCCCAAAACACCCTGTGTCTGGAGAGGGACCAGGATCACTGTGGAACTGCACCAGCCTGGCACTACTTTTGGCAACCTGGTTAGAAAAGGAGCCTCAGCCCTGGTCCCTGCTCTCTTTGCAGCTTGTGAACCGGCCCCAGCTGGCCCCAGTGGCAATGGTCCTCCCACCTTAATGAGCTGAACCTGCCTCCATCCCCTGTAGATCTCTTCCTGTGACTTTCTTGTGCCCTCTGTTTTTTAAACCATGCCCAGCTTCCGTTCAGTGACAGCTTCCCCAGGGGTTCAAGTCCTAACGCTCTTCCCCAACTCAACCTAAACCCCTCTGCTTCACAGAGGTGTTGCCAAGATCCCGCAAATGCTTTTTGCTGATATGGTGGGACTTGCTCCAGGCAACAGGAGGCTACAGGAAAAGGAGTGTGGGAATAAAACTATTGGGAGGAGGATTTCAAACTACTGGGAAGAGGAATGCTAATGTATGGAGAATACCATTTGGGAAACCAGATCGCTTATATCACATCCCCAGAATAAATAATGGTTTCAGCCCCTAGAAGAACAACACTGCCCTGCTGAAGCAGCCTGCCCATGGGCACTCACGTACACCATCAACCAGCAGTGACCTTGTGGCCCAGTTACCTCTGACTCCAGAGAGATTTTTCCAGGCGGCAGAATAGCGATAGCTTTGTCATGCAACGATCCCGGCAGTGTGACCACCCCAGGATGCAAGTTCCCTGGCAGTGTGACCATGCCAGCAGTACGACCATCCCAGCGGGCTGACCACCCCAGGGGTGCAAGTACCACGGGGAGGAGGGGGCGACCACCCCAGCACATAGAACACCCAGGCATTTCAACCACCTCAGCAGTTTGACCACCCCAGGCTTGCAACAACTCCAGCGGTGCAACAGCATCGGGGATGCAACCACCCTGGGGGTATGACCACCCTGGGGGTACGAGTACTCCGGTGGCTCTGATCACCCTGATGGTGTAAACCACACTGGGGTGTGACTACCTGCTTCAAAATGACCTACTGGCAGTACTTTTTGGGGATTTAATTTCTTTTTCTCATTGCCAAGATGACCTGGTCTTTGCAGCTGTCTTTGGGATTCAAGGGAACGATCTGTTAAGATCCTGCACATAATATAAAAGAGAATCATCTCCAAAAATTATGGCAGCTGTGATGCCCAGCACAGGGCTGGGGGCCAGTGCCTCTCACGATGCAAGATGAGGACACAGGCTTGAATGAGACTCATCTTTCCCCCATTTCTCCCTTCGCTGCACTGTAATTTGCTGACCTTGGCTGTGCTGATGCGAGGGGCTGTACCCTCTCCAGATACAAGCAACAAAGTGTGTCAGCTTCCAGTAATCCCAAATAAAACAACTGTAGGCTGAGTCCCTGGTGCTGAGATTGCCTACAAAGTGAGTCAGTTCAAAACAAGGAGAAAAGTTTGATTCCGATGCCAGAGAGGAGACAGAAATGCTCGCTGTGAGGAAGGCAAAGCTAAGCAGTGCCTGCAAGATGGTGACAAACTCATCTGGAAAGGGAAGAAAAGCGGAGATGTAGTGAAACGCACCAGAGATGAACTGAAGGTCACAGCATGAAGTCCTGGGAGGCAGGCAGGGGAAAAACCCCCAGTGAGCACTACTGGTGTGGGCAAGGCTGAGCACCCTGTCCCAACCGTGCAAAGGTGCTGCACACATTCCACGGGATGGTAAAACCCCAACACTCCCATGGGCTAAGCAAATACACACCGGGCTTAAGTGCCACAAGGAAATGGGCAAGGAAAACCAAACCAAAGCTCAAGCCCTCCTGTGCTGCCAATGAGATGAGCAATGCAAAACACAGTCCTTTCCCAGAGTACGCTGGATATGGTAACTACAGGCAAAATATTTGCACCCCTTGGTCTCCTCTCAGGAGAGCCCCTTTCTGAAGCAGAGGTGCTCTGAGCATTTCTACAGCAATAAGCTGCTTTCTGAGAGCAAGAACAGGGACTAGACAGTTGGTAAAAATGGTTTCTCTCAGGTACCTGATAGCTGAGGCAATTAAAAGAAAATTAAACTGACATTTCTAACTTGCAGTACAAGAGCGATGTGCAGTGGTGAAATAATTAAAAGTTACTGCTGGGAACATACTGTTTTCACCCGTCTGTTGTAAAGAACAAAAGGGCAAGAAGGATTTTTGGCTTTTTTTTTTTCTTTCTTGATAATTAATTGCTACTTATTGCTGCATCCCCAAATGCTAGAACCCAAGGGTTTTCCAAATGACGACAGAGATATTTGGTGATTGATACCTGGTTTATCCAGCCTCACTTGCTGGCAAACAATATTTTGCCAGCCATGTCTCCCTGCTCAAGTTATGCACATGAAGGGCTCAGAGCTTCATTTTCTGGTTTATGGCACTTGCCTGAAAGGTCTTTCCAGCAACTGCCTGGGAGCAGCTCAATGCTGAAGCTGCAGTCCCATCCCTTCCTGCCTCTTCCTGTCCAGCATCATTTGCTTCCCCAGCAGTTGCACAGGTGTACCAGCTGCATCTGAGCCTCTCATCTGAGCCTCTCAGGCAGGGGAAGTGGTTCTCAGGATGAGAACCAACCTTGGAGCATCCTCATGCAGAGAGGGCTCAGGTTGCTGGCTCTTCCCAGGAGCTCAGCTGGCCACCTCTGGAAGGGGACTTCCTGGCTGTTTTTCACAACTCCATGAGCACAGTACTCGGGAAAGAAGATTTACCCCCCAGTTAAGTGTCCCATGGGACCTGAGGTGGGCCTGAAAGACAAGCAATGGCCAGGGGACACAGCAGATGCACCTTGCCGACCTCGTCATTGCAGCAAGGGCTCTGGAACATGTGAGAAAACAGAAAGCCCTTTCCACCTTTCTTGTTAGCTAGAAGAGTGGTACTTACTAAGTGGCAGCCTGGTCATGATGCGAATCCCAGGGTGCTCTTCACATGAGCCTCATATTTTTTTACACAACCCCAAGTCATCCTTGTCCTCATCATTACCTCCAGCAGCCATGCTTGGCTTACACTTCAGCCCATCACCCTAGTGCATGCCTCTTTTTGGCCCTCCCTTCCACTCCTCCTGCTACACCAGCCCAATGCCAGGTTCATTTACAGAAGACAACAACAGCACAGGAAAGTTTCTGACGTTTCCAGAGTCAGAGACCCAAAGATTTTAGTCTCTCTCAAGCAGATCAAGGCTGAATGCGCCATGAGCTGCCATTTAGCACTGACCTTCTGGAAACGAGAACAGGACTCTGTGTGGTTTGAGGATGTGCTCACAACATGAGCGGGTGAGGGATGAAGCCCAGAACTGTAGCGGGTAGGCTGCTCCAGAGTCCGTATCTCTCTGCTTCTGCCTGTCCAACCTCCCACATGCAAATTCTTCCAGGAAGGGTTTGTGGACCACTCTGGAAGAATAAGGAAGGTGCACGTTAGGCTGACTCCATCATTTCCACTGCCAGGGGTGGTCGTCATGTTTTACAGGTCTGTACAAAGTCAGCCAGCACAACCTTTACAAGACAAGACAGAAAAGTCATTTAAAACTCTTCCTCAAGGGTGTTTCCTGATGAGAGAAGTAAAAAAGCAATTATAGCAAACTGTGAAATAAAAAGGAAGTCAGGTCAAAAAACAGGCAAGTGCGCAATGCACTCAGCAAGGCTCTGCACTGGAAATTGCTAAAAGCCCCCCAAAATTGCTTCCTCCTTTTGAGAGTATTAATAAAATAGATCAATCTAGGACTTTTCCCACTTAGAGTTGGCTGTCTTCCGTCTCAATGGCAGCAAGAAATCACATCAATCTGAGGAAGTGCATCTAAAAAGAGAGCTGTCCTTCTTTCCAGTGTGGAGAGGAGCAGAGGTCCTTCACCTTGCTGCCTTAGTGGGTCAGACATTTACAACAACATTGCTGCCAGTATAACACCCCTGCACTTTGGAAGGATGTTCCGCTGGATTTCTTATTTTCTCTTCACGGTGGTAAAAACCTGCTGAAGAGCTGAGCTCTGGTCCCAGACCACCTGGCCATGCAGTGCTACTGAAGGCATGTAAATATATCTGTAAATATATTTATATTCTTGGAGGAAGAAGAAAATTCATGCAACCTCTTTCAAGCAGGAAAGACTGTTCTGGGGTAAAACTTACCACATTCAACAAAGAACATCCCTGCATCAAGGAAGGGGTTTCTTTTTAAGACCTGCCAGGTAGTTATCAGGAATGCTGTTAAATGGCAAGTTGGTCGCTGGGCTACCTTCCTGTTCCCTGTGCATGGCTCTGAGCCCAGAGACCTATTCTTTAAGAGCCACCAAGATGTGTGCTGGTACCTTGTACAGAAACAGACCCACTGAGAACAAATCACTACTCCTGCTTACAGATTTGGAGCAGGTAAGCAACACTTAAGATAAAATCCTTAACGATGAAGGAAGTTGACAGCTCTGATGTTTTCTTCTAGCAGATAAACAAGAAGAAAGCCATTACATGAACTGCACAAGGACATTCATTCGAGCAAACCCTCCTCTGGAAAGCACCATTCCTATGCAGCAGGGGGCAGTTCAGCAGCGCTGCCATCCTACAGTGAATTTACAGGTGGGCTGTGCTCTGGTGCAGAGACTTGTATTACCTGCTTCATGGGCTAGCTTGTTTTCAGTCTGCAGGTAGGAAAACCGCAGTGGGGCTCCTTATGCCAAGAGAAACTTTACAAGACCAGAGGCAGATCATCACATGATGAAGCCTCACTTTAAATGAAAGCTGCCTATGCCAGAGATTTCAATGCCCTTTGCTCAGATTAATTGACAAACGATGGATTGCTTAGGGCTCCCTGTTTACATCAAAGACTCCTGCTTCAGACTCCTCCACGCCGGCAGAAGACAGTGTAAGAGGACGATGATGGTACACAGGGAGCAGAAAGACCATTCAGCAGTAGCTTTTCCTTTGTGTAAGGTGCCATATCTACACTCCACAAACATGGCACTATTTACCATGCAACACCTTTGTTAACAAAGTAAGGAAATAGTACCATAGCTGCCAAGGACCGGCCAGTGATTCCAGGTCAGTGAGGGCCGGGAGTCTGCAGTGCTGGAGCTATTCTGACTTCTTAGTCTTGAGACAATTTTCCTGTGAGGGAAATGAGTAGGGCAGAAGAGATGTAGTGAGGGAACAGGAAAATTAGCAAAAGGTATTCCTACATCCCATTGTTCACAAACACCATCCAGCAAGCAACAGTACTCGCACAATCAGGATCCCCTGCCTAGCTCAGAGCTCCAGCCCTGTGTCTGTGTTCGAGTGCTTCCCATAATATGCCGGCCATGCGGGCCTGTGAATGACTCCTCTACAGAGCACAGCATACGAGGGAATGGCTTCTTTCCTGGCCTTTGCAGACACAAATGAGCTAACGGATACATGGGCTACTCTGAACATAGACAAATGACTTCTGCTGAAACAACACTTCAAAACCTCTGTAATGAAGCAATGCTGTAGAGCAGGTATATTTACTCACCGACTCTCTTCCTCTTTCAGACATATAACCTGACTGGCTATGTCTGTTTCAGGCTATCAGCAACCGAGACTGACACTGTGAGAGTGTCAGGGCCTGGGAGAGATTTCCAAACCTTTATATTGAAAATGTAAAGTGCAGAAGTGACGATCTCTGGGTTAAATTAAGGTCCAAGGGATTTCCTATAGCTTGTACAGGAGTTGGTGGAAGTTTCTTTGAAGAGGGTTCAACACACTTTTCCCAGAAACCAATCACACATTTTAATTACTCCTTTCACACATCCAAGCACTTTATATGCAAGTCAACCTTCCAGGCAAGTATCTTTTTAATAACCTTTTAGTTAAGCCTAGTAGTTTTCATTTCACCAATCATTTACTCTTCCCATTAAACAGATCTTTGTTCAAAACACTTTCACCATTATGCTCTTACAGGGACAAATTCAAACACTTTGCTAACACCAAAAAGCAGCATAACTAAACGTTCCCAATTACCACAACTGCCTAAGCAGAAGAGTCAGACAACACAAAGGTGTGTATAGTGGTACACTTTAACAGGATATTAAAAACCCCTGCAGCAAGAGCACCACATACCCGAGGGAGAAACAGGATGCTGAGAAGGGGAGACTGTAGCTGACAATTTCAAAATGGGTTTAGAAGATTAGGGTGGAAACTTAATGCATGATAGCTTCTGGAACGGCTTTGTCACCTTGCTGTCTGCCCCCTCTCCAGCTCATTTCAGATTGTGCTGAACATCACAGTCCCCACAGAACAGCACCAATGACCTCTCTCTGCAGATCATTTACCCCCCATCTCCTTTGAGCCGCTGTTTTTTCCATGTGAATATCTTTCCTCTTAGAAAGGCTAGGCAGCCCTGAGATAAGGCCAACCCTTTGCTAAGGGGCCCTGTCAAAAGCCCTTCAGAAACCTAAAACTGTACTGGAACTACCTGCAGAGGGGAGTTTGGAGAAGTCTCACTCACAGCTGTAGCGCAGGGTCCAGAGCCATCGCGGCAGAGGTATCTGCGTAACAAAAGTACATCATTTCAGAGAGAACCTAGCACATCCTTAAGAAGCAAGATGCCAATCAGTTCCCTAAACTTGAGACTTGAGGAATGAAATTAAAATGACCCATTAGTGAGGCCAGGAGAATTAATCTCCCATTCACAATCAAGCTGAAGTGTTGCAAAGACAGCGGTTCGGCTTGATCTAAGGGAAGGACCTCACATCAACCACTCCAGTACCCACAGCTGTAAAACACCTGCTCAGCTGTTGCATGGGTGGAAGGTGCTGGGCAGCCACCACCCACAAATGGCATCACATTTAGCCCAAATTCTGAGACACAGACTTCATGACTGCTCAGAAATCCAGGGGACTGCAACAGCCATTTTTTACTCTATGAAATATGGAAGTAAATGGCACAATCTTTACATTAAATAGCCTGGTAGTAAATGCAAAGGTACATTACCCTGAAGCTTTACTTCACTCAGCTGCACAACTTCCTGCTGAAAAGGCAGAACGCATTAGAAATAAATTAGTGAAATTATAGCAGCTGGCAGAGGAAAGGAAGCTAAGCTGTCTGACACAGAAAGGAAATTAGGGCCCCAACTTCAGGACAAACTGGATGCTTCTGGCACAGTGGTTAACAGTACATTAAGTGTCATTATTAAGTCTGAAAGTTAAAAACCCCACTGCCCTAACTGAGGCAATACACACCTCTTTGGAAGCTACAGCCCTGGGGTATTTGGCAGCACCTGCCTGAGTCTGCAGGGCTAGTTTCTAAGGAAATTTTTCTTCACTAAACATTTGAATCTAAATCAAAGTGAAGAGTCTAGCAGACACTTACAGTAGTACTCGGACACGTCACAGAACACAAAACACAATTTTGTTAGAGAACCTTCCTTATGTGTGAAAATGTTTAAACGAAGACAACTCCTATGCAATGAGTAGCAAAAGTGGCTTCAGTTTGGCCTTTTTCCTGCTCTTCCAATTTTGTGTCCTCAAACATTTGCTACTGTAATACTCAGCTGGACAGATTCAGAGTGCATGGTTCCATCAGACACAAATGTAGTTAATTTCCTCATACCAGAACATGCACCATCACAGCAAAAAGAAAACTCTTTCCATTATGAACAGACATTCAATGAACGTGCATAAGAGATCGGTACTCCCTTAGATAGACACATTTATGAAATGCAGCTGATAACAGTTGAGTTTATTAAGGAACTGTTTTGTGGTTTTGTTTTTTAAGTACCCAACATGATACTTCCCCTCCAAATAAAAAAAAAAAAAGTAATGGAAAGAAAAACTCAGCAGAATGTAATGGGAAAAAGGATAGAGGGACAACTCTGGAGTGTTGTGATTTAGCAAAGACCTGGAACAACAGATCTCCAAACCCGGTGCCAAAGACACATCGCACTCAAAAGCGCAGGGCCAATTTATCCAGTGACCAAGACTGCGGAAAAAAGTCTCATAGCCCACACATCCCTGCAAAAAGCTCAAGCTGATGCATTGTCAGTTCAGCAAACTGAGACAGTGCGAGCGTAGGTGAGTGATTTCAGTCTTCTCAAGTCCCACATTTCACTACTTAGTGGTAATTATGTTATTTTTTCATACAAAGCCAGTCTAAAGCCAGTGAGTACAATCTCTACCAGTACAAGTTCCAGAAACCCCCGTGATGCAGTGTTCCCTGCCAGCTACTGCTGGGAAGTGGTTCTGGACTGGCCAGAGCACATGCAGTGGAGTGCCTTCTTCAGCCCAACTGAGCAGCCTTGTTCAAGTAAGAAGCAACCAAAGAGATCACAACCACAAACTAAGATTTATCCAATTTGTGTGTGCGCTCATGCCTCCGTAGAGTACCTGACTCAGTGAAGGAATGACCACAGTAACTGCAAGAGTAGGGCTTCTCCCCAGTATGAATGCGGTGATGGCGGTGGAGCGATGCCAGCCGGGTGAACGTCCCTCCACACTCTTCGCAATAGAAGGGACGCTCCCCAGAGTGAGTCTGCTGGTGTCTTTTCAGCCTGAGCAGCTGGATGAATGCCATGCCACATTCCTGGCACTTATAGGGCTTGTCTTGTCGGTGGATCACTTTGTGTTTGGAAAGCAGGTTAGGCTTATCAAAACTTTTGCCGCACGTTGGACAGGCATAAGGTTTATAGTCGTCTTCCTCAGACTTTTGGTTTTCTGCACAAGGCTGATCAGTATACTCAGCAGCGTGTTGGTTACGGTGCACTATGGACCATGGATTCCTTGCCATGCCGTTTCCCAGGATCACCATGGAGCGCTCTATCTTGTGCACATTGCGTAGGTGCCTCCAGACATCAGCTGTGCGAATGAAACCCTTGTCACACTCTGGACATTTGTGTGGCCTGTCACTAGAATGAATGAGCTTGTGCATTCGCAAATTTGCCGCACGGAAGAACTCTTTGGCACAGATGGGACATCGGTAGGAGTTTTCCACAAGGTGAGTTCGCTTATGTTCCTGCAGCTCTTTCATACCCTGGAAAGAGGAACCACACTTCTTGCACCGATATGACAAAGCTTCCTCAGAGACAGGCTCCAGGTCCTCATCAAACACAGCAGCAAGAACAGCGTTTTCATTATCATCATGCAGTCTTCTCCGTGGTTTATTAGACCGCTCAGAAGAACAGGGCTCTAAAGCTTTATCTTCACACTGCAGGTCAAAGTTGGTACTGGAGCGGACAAATATCCCAGCTGTACCTTCACCTCGTTTCTGGTGATAGGTCTCAAAGGTTTCTTCGCCTTCACAGTGCAACTCTGCAGGAAGCTCCTGGTTATCTGAAGATCCAGCAGAGTTGCAACGAGGACTGCATGTCTGTGAATAATTCATGTTTACCTCCTTTGGGAGGCTAGACGTGTAGCCAACCTGTTTAGTGGTCTTTCGGGAATAATTTGAATGCTTCTCACCTGTGTCACAAATGTTGTTGTCAGAGTCCCAGTCCACATTTCCATCCATCTTCTGAGGCATACGCTGTGTTCATCTGCAGCTCATTGATGATGTGCATCCCAAGAGCTTCAGGTCTTTCACCATAAGTCCATCTCATTCTCAGCTCTCTTTACAGTCCTCCCTAGAAAATAAAACACTCATCAGTGATTTTTCTGATATTAACATAAGGTTACTACAGTGAAGATTTTTTTCTGATTAAAAGAATGGGACAGACTATTAGCTATGCAGCAGAAGAAACAGAATGATCTACTATTATATACGTTTAAAATATACATTCAGCATACAAAATACAGACAGACTACATTTAAAGAAGCAAAATCCTCGCTCATAATCCATCCTTCACTACAATATAGATTGATAAACAATTGCCATTTTAAATTCACCTAAAGATGAGAAATCTTCAGAACTCTGGGGTGCAAACACTTTAGGCAAAGTCCTTCACCACAGCTGTCCCCACCACAGGTCTTCACACTTAATCCTTGTTTTTACTTTGTTAAATACCAACAAGGAGCACCAGTCACAAGGTGTTTTCTTTCAGAATCTAGTTAGGTAACACAATGAGATCCAGAAACTGTGTCAGCCAAACAGCCAAAACCAGAAGTAACGTACAGAAGTGGCATACATGGAGAGTTCAGGAGCACCTTTGGCCTCCCACCCTGACCAGAATTGGTGTAACTGTCTGGAGAATATTTGGGGTCCCTGTGCCTCTAGAAGCTAAGCACCATGCAAAGAAGATAAATGCAAGGAAAGGTATGAAAGAGCTGTCCAGAAAGCTTACTAATCATCCTTCCAGGTTTCAAAGCACAGCTAGTAATCCTCCAGAGCTGGCCCATTGGAACAGCTTTAAATTCTCTGGGTAAATTCCCTTCAAAGACAAACCTTGCTAGCAGAAAATATGAGCAATGGTAATTGGTCAGAAACACCCAAGTCACAAACTTTCTCGTGAAGATACCTTCCTAGATGCCATACCAGAGCCTGGCTTTGCAGGAGTTTTCTGGATTTGTCCCAGCAGCTTCTGTTGACAGCAGCTCCACAGGGAGCTTGCCCTCACCTGGTTTAAATCTGCATTCACACTGAATTGCTAGTCTAAGCTCAGAAATTGCATTTTTCCCATCCTGATGGCTACCTTGGCTGCTCCTCTGATCCCCAACCTTCCCCTTCATGACTTCTCTGAATATAAGCACAAATATATATATAAAAACATATACATATAAAAATGTACATATTTCTGTATGTCTGTGCATACATAAAGCTTGTCTATTTAGTGTCAGTAGGTTTAACTAGTTATAAAGGCACTATAGCAACGTGCATTAAGTGAAAGGTCTTATTCACATCTCAGAAAAGCCAGCTTCATTGGAGACACAAGCTGCGCATTCTTCTGCCGTGATACAGAATAGTCTTCTTCATTAGTCACTGCCTGGAACAGAATGGCTCAAGCCACCCCCCCCACCTCAACTTCAACATTCCCGCTAATTTCATAACCAGTGCATGAGAACAGGAACTATTCCTCACCTGATGCGAGGGGCCGAGCACCTCCAGCAGCAAACCGCCGCTCCCCAGCCGTGGAACCGAGCTGCTATTTCCTTTGTTGAAGAAAAACTTTTCGAGGTAGGCTGGCACTCCTTGGCTTAAGAAAACTCGCTGACAAAGGCCAGTCCGGCTTCCATTCTCTCCTGGGGGGGCCAGGGAGAATATTTAAATCACGACGTAGCNCAGCGGCCAGCAGCGGGGCGGGACCGGACCCGGCCAGCCCCCCGCTCCCTCCCGGTGCGCCGACCGGGGCCGGGCGCCGGGCCCCCCGCTCCCGGCTGCGGCTCGGAACTGCCGAGCGGTTTGGAGGCGGTTGGATTCACTTCCAAGCGTCGGAAGAAACTGTCAGTTCTTGTAAGGATGGTTCTGTGCCCCCGACTTCTGTGCCACGCTTCCAACTCGAGTATTTCTTCACCCCGAGTGCCCAGAACTGCGCTCAGTATCTTCAGCAAAGTCACACCAGCGACCTTCGCAGCGGCACCCTTTCCCTATTCCCAGTGGAAGTCCTTGGCCCCACGCATCCTGGGCAGTACCATTATAGTCTGTTGGTGTTCTCAGGCTCCTTTCCTCCATCCCTTATAGTTGATAACCCACCAATCTGGAGCAGAAATTTTCACCATTTCTCTACCACCATTTCTGNCTTGGCTTAAGAAAACTCGCTGACAAAGGCCAGTCCGGCTTCCATTCTCTCCTGGGGGGGCCAGGGAGAATATTTAAATCACGACGTAGCCTTAATAATAATAATTATATTAAAACAAGATTTTTTTTTCCCCCAGGCAGAACGAACCCCTAAACTTCTTCCCATGGTGTGGGAACCACCCCGCTCCCCAGACACCGGTTCCCCCCGGGGAGCGGCCCCTCTCCCGCCCGCCGCTCCCGCCCGACCTGCGGGTCCCCTGCCGCCGCCACCGCGCAGCCCCTTGCGCCGGCGCGGAGACCCCCAGTAGCNGTATCTTCAGCAAAGTCACACCAGCGACCTTCGCAGCGGCACCCTTTCCCTATTCCCAGTGGAAGTCCTTGGCCCCACGCATCCTGGGATCCCATCTGCCTTTTTCAAAGCCGCAGTGCCATCATAGTCTGTTGGTGTTCTCAGGCTCCTTTCCTCCATCCCTTATAGTTGATAACCCACCAATCTGGAGCAGAAATTTTCACCATTTCTCTACCACCATTTCTGGAAGTCTTCTTGTTCTTCCATGGCTCTGCAGGCCTTCCTCCTGCTCATATTCTCTGTCAGCACATTTCATTCCCACATTCCCATCACCAACGTGACTGTTCAACAGAAGCCAGTCAAGGTCCAATCCCCAGAAGCACTCCAGCTTCTACAACCAGGAGTCCCACTCTGCATTTGTCACCCCCGTTATTGTACTGACCAGTTCTGCGCTTCCTCCAGTTGAAACCACTCTCCACCCTCACCATGTAATCTCACAGAGACTGCTCTTAACACTGCAGTTATGTCACACACTGGACAGCTACCTTGCCGTCTTTTCTTACCAAAACTCCTGGAGGTTTTGGAAATGGGCTTCTACAACTAACACCAAACACAGAACTGAAATTAAAAATGAACAAGAGTGTATATTACTAGCATGCCAATATCGTAGATAAGAATGCTCCAAGTTCTACTTTTTTGTGAACTCGCAGATCTTTCGAAAAATGAACATGAAACCAGAAAGTACTCTGCTGGTAGCGGAGGGTGAGGAAGATAAACATACCTACTCCTTTCACACAGAAAAGCAAGCTACTTTCATTAAGGGCAGAGCAAATGGCAGCTCAGTTTCTTCAGATTAGGCAGTTAAAAAATAAGTTAGCAACATTCCTTTAATGACAGTCCTTGCATCCATGAGAAATCCACATGCTGCTTAGCATGGCAAACCTTGCCAAGAAAGAACCATCATTCCAACTCTCACAAAGTAGGAAAAAAATCTCAGAAGATTTTCATTATTTTTATTATGATTTTTCTGAATTTAAAATTCTTAGGTGTTTCTTAACTGCAGTAGAGTAGCCGGGCAGGGTAAAGGCTTTCTCCCACCTAGACCCAATGCACAGAATCACATACTCCTTCCACGTCCCTTACAGAAGACAAGCACACAACCCTCCCCTCATTCTTCGCTTCTCATCAGGAAATATAGCTCTAGAAAAATATAACCACTTTTGGCACCAGTATCTCCACAGCCAAGCACACTTGTGTGGAGCGCAGATGATGAATGGCCATTTTTTAAAATGCCACATCAGGGTTTATTACAACTAATACATTAAAACATGAGAGGATGTATGGAGAGGAAAGATGGATGAGTTGTTCTGGCCAGGTGGGCTGTGCAGCCTCACAGTGACACTTCTGCAAAACCAGCCCCAGAGGGTGGTAATAATATTGACAGCAACACTGTAATTTAGAGACCATGTGTGCACAAAGGCTCTAATTTAACACATCAATCTTACTAGATGCCCAGATGAGTTCAGCTAGTCCTGATCATATCCAACAACTGCACATCTCTTCTGACTTCAACCTGATACGATGGCAGCATTTCCTCTTGAAGCAGCCAAGGATGCAGCATAATGCCAGCATAACGCCAGCAAACAATGGTCTTCCTCAGAAGGATCATGGAGGAAATGATCAAAGCATCTCCAGATGCTCCAGGTCCTCCTCAAAAGCATCAATAAGAATGATGCTTTCACCATCCTCACTTATCACTTCTTGAGGTTCCTCAGAGTATTCAGAGCAAAAGCATTCTGAACATTCATCTTCACATCGCAGGTCAAAGCTGGTGAGCTGGTGGAACTGCACTTCTTGCCGTTAAGTTTCAAAGGTCTCCTCTTCTTTGCACTACAGTTCGATATGGATTTCTTGTCAGACTGAAAGTCTAGCAGGGATGCAGCTGGGACTAGAAGGAGGCGAGTAATCTTCCTCCAGCTGCAGGCTGGCTTTGCAGCCCACCATTTCTGAGGTTTGTCTGGAATCACCTGAGTGTTCCTCACCTGTGTGACAACTGCCATTAACAGAAACCAAGTCTGCCTCCATCCTATGGTATCACATAGTGCTGGAGACAGGCAGTACAAATTCCTGTGACCTCTCATGGCTGGCTTCTTTCATGTCAGCTTCCTTGGAAAAGAAACAAGAATTTCATTATCTGCCAAGCTAAGTTAGCCTTTAAGATGTCAGTTTAATTGAAAATACTTTAGCAGTAATACATAATGAAGAACACTCCACATGGTGTCTCATGGGTTAGATCAAGGACCCAGGGCAACTCTATTCAGTACGTCGTGTCTTCTCGTGTCTGTTTGAGACAAGAAAGAAAAGGGCTTCTATGGCAGGGTGATAAAACCAGCAGGTACACACCCCAATGCTTAGACCTACAAAAGTGTCAATACACTCACAAAATTCATACGCGTGGGACCAAAATCAGCCTCTTGCTTTCAATAATAAAAAACACACCACTCTACTAATGTTTCCCTTTTAACCTAAAATAAATATGAGATTTGGAGATCTCATCTCAGACATTTTTAGTGGTGCCCCAGGAAAACATACACTATCTGTGAGCTAATTTTTTGATTAAAAAGGAAACCAAGCGACAGCTCTGACTGAAACAGGGCACTACAACGGAGCCACCCCAAAACCCTGCAAGGTGACTTTCCCCCAGCTCTTCCCCAGGGCCAGTCCCCTCCCACCCTTCTCTCAGGGCAGAGGGCAATGGTGGGTGGGAAGCTCCCACTGCCCGCAACTCATAGAAGAATCATAGAATCATTAAGGTTGGAAAAGACCATCCATCAACCAAACACCACCCAACCCACTGAACCATGTCCCTAAGCACCACATCGACACCTTTCTTGAACCCCTCCAGGGATGGTGACTCCACCACTTCCCTGGGCAGCCTGTTCCAATGCCTGATCACTCTTTCAGTGAAGAATTTTTTTCTAATATCCAGCCTAAACCTGCCCTGGTGCAACTTGAGGCCATTTCCTCTTGTCCTTCACTTGTTACTTTAGAGCAGAGCCCAGCACCCACCTCACTGCACCCTCCTTTCAGGCAGTTGTAGAGAGTGACGAGGTCTCCTCTCAGCCTCCTCTTCTCTAGACTAAACACCCCCAGCTCCCTCAGCCGCTCCTTGTCAGACCTGTGCTCCAGGCTTCGCTGCCCTTCTCTGGACCCACTCCAGCACCTCAGTGTCCTTCTTGTGGTGAGGGGCCCAAAACTGAACACAGTGTTCAAGGTGCGGCCTCACCAGTGCCGAGTCCAGGGGCACAATCCCTGCCCTACTCCTGCTGGCCACACTATTGCTGATGCAGGCAGGCTGCCGACAGACTCGGACCTGTCCTCGCTGTAATAGCTCCCGCCGCTCGCACCCCCTCACCGCGGATCGGCGGGGCCGGGCCGTGCGCTGCCCCCCGGCGGCCCCAGCCCCGTCGCGGACCCTCCCCCGCCCCGCGGCGGGCGCGGGCAGCGGCACTCACTCACAGCCCGGCCCTACCGGCCGCCGCCATCTTGCGCCGGGTAAACACACCGCCCCCGCTGACGATGCAACCGTGGCCCCGCCCCAGACTGACAGACAGCTCCGAACACCAATCGGGGGCCACAGCCTGGCCGGGCAGCGCCCACGGTGCGACACAACCCACTGCCGCCCCCCCAACCCCTCCTGTGAGTGACACACCCGGGGGCCGGCCCCCGCCACGCCTCCAGGGCCCGACACAGCCAGAGACAGCCCCTGTCACACCTCATGGGGATGGCACCCAGCGACCGGCCCCCGTTCCACCCCGGCGCGACTTTCACCGCGGGAGACCGGCCCCTGTCACACCCCAGTGGGACTGACACCGGCAGGGACCGCCCCTGTCACACCCCAGTGTCAATGACACCGGCAGGGACCACCCCTGTCACACCCCAGTGGGACTGACACCGGCAGGGACCACCCCTGTCACACCCCAGTGTCACTGACACCGGCAGTGTCACACTCCCAGCCTGACGGTGACTCTGAGGCCGCCCCGCTGTCACACACACACACTGGTGTGACTGAAAGCCAGGGACCAACCCCTGCTCCAACCCCAACGTGGCTGACACCGAGGTGTCCCCTGGGGCACCACACTCCCGTGGGGCTGGCACAACCACCCCCAGCGAGGCCGTCACACAGACACCCACCCTTGTCACCCCCAGCAGGCCTGACACAGCTGGAGCGCAGCTCCTGCCGCAGCCCCGGGGTATGGCTGGCACAGCCGGAGCTCGCCCCACTCCACGCCAGGGCAGCCACCCCTCTGTGCAGGCCCAGAACACGCGATGGCAGAAGATACCAGCACGCCTACCGCTCCCCCCGTATGCCTGACAGGGGTCAGTCGCCTGTCACGGCCCCTCATGGCCGTGATGTCCCCCCTCCTTGCACAGCCGGTGACTCCAGGGGTCTCAGTAGACACCAAAAACCACAACAGGAGATGGGACTGCCACGCTCACAGGAGGAGCACGCTGTAGGGTCCTTCCAGGCATGGAAAACACCTTGGCTGGAAGACGAAATAAATCAAAGTGGCCTGTCTCCGTTGCATGTTCAAGCCCACCTGCTCTCCTTCTGAAACAAACACCCAGGCTTGGCCTCACGCTGGTACAAAGCCACCTGAATGCCCACAAATTCCTCTGCTGCCGGGTGAAAATCTGTAACAGGGTCAGGGATGCTGAGGCGTGGTATGACACAGCTCTTTTTCCTGTACCTCATCCAATTTCATGCTGACAACCTCCAGCCCAGCTTCTCAAGATCCCCCCTTCCCCAAGAGTCTTATGTAGCTTCAACAATTTTAGGGACAATTTGCAATTCCTAATCCAAATCCACGGCATTTGGAAGACTGAGGACTCTCCTGTGGACATCAGTTCCACCAGTTTATCAGTACAGCCTTCACCACTGCTGTTGCACGTGGTCAACGCAAAGTTTTTCACATAAAATCTTCCAGCTGTACATTAACACACTTTTTTTAAACCACACAGGATGTCTGGTTACAGCATGGAGACCCCACAGCAGAGGTTTCGCCCCTAAGCCGGGGTCTGGCACGCCTGTTGCACGCCGTGATTTATCCTCAAATCAGCTGAGCTGCCCACAGATAACGGGAAAAATGCCGGCACGGGAGAGCGTGAGTGCACAGCGTGCGTGTATATGAGCAATCCCCTAAATATACAGGCAACACGGGAGAAGCCTCCAGATCCGGGACTAAATCAAGTCAGGGGTATGATGCCTGTGCTATGCAGATGAGCTGTCATATCGTCTCCCACACAAGACCATCTCCAAAGGAACCTACACCTACTGCAAATATCCTGCAGCATATGGACATTTATAGGTCAACCTGGGAAAAAAAGTGAGAGTAATGATTGTCCAAAAAAAGCAGGAACCCAAATAATTTTCCAGGGTTATTTTGAAAAATGCAGACGCGGAGCAGGCTGAACTGTACACACCTGAGAGCTATTAGAAAATGTCAGATGGCCTCTAAAATGCATTAGAAGGAAAAAAAAAAAGCCTCCAGCTCTCTTGTGTAAGAAGAGAATGCAGTATGTAAATAAGATGCCCCAATAAAAATTAGTGCTGGAATGAATTTGCAAGCATATTCTAACTCTCTCTTGTGATGGGGACACAGTCTGGGGCCTCATCCTAGCAGCCAGAAGCATCATCAGGCTGAAAGTCTGACCCAAAAGCTGCACTTCAATTGCAGGAGCAACCGTCATATATAATCCAGGAACTCCTCCCGTAACGATTTCAGAGGAAACCCAGAATATTTGTTACCCTTCTCTAAATTGAGCTGGGGGAAAAAACAAACAAACAACCAAACAAAAAAACCCCCAACTTCTGGTGCCAACTCTATGAAAACAACACGTGTCTTGACAGCATAGCGCTAGATTATTTCAAAATTAAGACCAACCAACAAGGCAATATTCTGGTGTGCTGGGTGGACCCCGAAGTCTGTTTGCATTTCCAAACTCTCAGTGTTCACCTATGGCACACACCTGCCACATGTCCCAACTGTGTGCACCATCCTTTGGGTATTTTTCCAAAGCTTCAGCCTTTGAAAAGAGCCAAACCCTCTGTTGACTGATGCTTCTGCTGGAGAGCTGAGATTTCTGTAATTAGCATCAGAGAGAATTTGGGAGGGAGCTGTCTGGGATTTTTTCTTTTTTCTTTTTTCTTTTTTTTTTTATAAATTTGGATGTTGCACATTTTAAAACAAAACGTTTTACTTAAAACATCAGCACATGGGTTCATAATTGCAGAGCGGGGAAGAGGAGCGTGTCAGTAGTTGGAAAAACATTCAATTTGCAGGGAAGTGACTGAAGCGTTTGCACAGAAGGGGGCAAAAGGAGATAAGGCAGGCAGCCTGCTCGCTTTCAGCTGTTGGGAAACTTGTACAGCAGAGACTTAAGAGAAGCAAGGGTGGAATGAAAAACAATAGAAACACCTGCTTTCCTTTCTCGTCGGTTTGTGCAGGCTCTCATGAGATGAATTATCAGATCACAGCTTGATCAGTGGAGACAGTTGCTTGCCATCGGATCCCTCTCATATCTCTGCTGGGATCAAGCTGTGCGCCCACTTGCAGTTTTTTTTTTTGGACAGTGCTCACAAAAGTGGCATCATTCAAGGGACAGAAGCTCTTGGCCCCGAATGTTTTGCTCACTGCTGGGTTGAGCAAGGTGCCTGTCTTTGCACTTTTGTATTAATGCCTTTTCATTTGGCTCCTTTTCAGTTTTCTTTGTTGTAATCCTCAAGAAGAGTCAAGACATCAGCACCCCTTGCCAGCAGGCAGCTGCTGAGCCCAGGCTGGCCATTTTTTAGCCACTTGCAGTCTGTAATCTCCCATGAAAGAGAAACTTGGAGTGAAAAGGGTTGTGTGGAACTATGCACACTCCGGGCAGCAGAGCAGCTTTGCGTTTAGCCCTGCAAACACCCCATAAGAGCTTTTCTCTCACAGGGAGCTGGATCTGTACTGTCCCACATGTGGCCGTGGCAGTACTGGCAAGGTTTGTACCAGCGTCACAGCTCTCCAGGCTGAACTGCTCCAGCCAAATCCCTTTGCACTGCCCACAGCTACTGACTGCCCGAGAAGGACACCCGACTTGTATAAACCACACAAATACCCCAGCAAGACCCCTCTAACCGATGACAAAAGGTCTGGTTTGGTTCCCATTTAGCAGCCTTCCCCACCTAAAGTGTAACGAGCATAGGATCATCATCTTCCACCGGGGAGATATCACAAAGCGCTTACCTGAAATAGAGGCGTCTCTTCTCCATCTGGTAGGAAAACAAGCTTAACATTTAAAACTGTCTGCAAGACGGGAGCAAATGAAGTCCTGAATGAGTGCAGGAGGGAACAGAATGTAATAAAAAACTAACAAGTAATTGCTGATAGATTATCTGGAGACACAGGCTGATGCCAAACAAACCAGGAGAGAGAGCTTAAAAATAACTGATAACCGAGGTGCTGCTCCAGTGCAGATTGCTGGTAACAGGCAATCTCATTGTTGACATCTCTGTATTTGCTTTTTTTTTCGAAACTCTGCTATTATTCAGATGAAAAACCATCACTTGCATGCATCCAGCTAATATTATTCATTGTTTTACACATACGTGCTCTACAAGTGGCTCTGTGACTTCACATGGAAAGTAAACCTTATTTTATATAAAATGATCAATGTGCCAAGTACAATATAAGTTGTCCTGCATTTTTTTTTCCCAGAGAGCTGAAACTTGAGCTAATGAATCAGAAAATGTAAAATGATCAGAAAACACCTGGAAAAGAGATGTTAAAAGAGTTATTCTGGTTCAGCTGAAGAATCTATTGGTTATCTGTCCTAGATTTAATTAGTGAAAACCACAAAGATTGGCCAGCTCAGCACAAAACTTCTGATCTGAGCCAATTTCATATTTGACAGGATAAAATACTGCTACTTAGAACAGCTAGCTGAACAACACCTACGAGGTGTGCATGCTGATGAGCTTTGAGAAGAGAAATGGCTTCACAAACCCAGCCCCGTTTTGAGGAAACTTATTGGAGAGATTCAACAAGTTTGAGGAGTAATCAGGGCACAGCTTGGCTGCCTTTGGGTGCCCAGGAAAGCCCTGGGGTGTGATTCTGCCTGCTGCATCCTTTTGGGTGACTTTTAAACCGAAGGATCACAAGCCATGCAGAGCAGCCAACATAATCAAAGCCACTGTCATAGGTAATAACCTCAAGATTCCCAAATCGCTTATAAGTACATGGTACTCATATAAAAATTAATGACCCACTGACTGCAAACAGCAAGTACAAGGCAAAACCAGATTTGTTGATGTGTTTATTTGCCATTTGCTGCCTGTACTCACCCGAGAAGTGTTTCTGGTTATGGATACTGTTAATTGCTTTTTATCTAACAGTGGAGCTAGGAGGTTTCAGCTGAGATGGGGTTTCAGAGTGTTAGGCGATTACGCAAACATCCAGATGCACAAAAATTCCCTGGTTTATAATCTGTACAAGGCAGAGCATAGTGACTTATCTCAGGCCTAAAGAGAGGTTTCTGATCTGGAAAAAAACAAAACAAAACAAAACAACAAGGTCTGACTGACCAAGGAGACATCAGGGAAGATTTAANAAAAAAAAAAAAAAAAAAAGAATCACTGCCTCCTTGTGCTTCATCTGTTACAGCTCACAGATTAAAAATTCAGCCACGGTTGCCTGAATTTTAACTCATCAACAGGAACACACAGAAGCATCGTGTTTTCAAACATGTGACATCTTCTGAAGATGTTCCTTCTAAGGAGGGCTTCCTTGTGCAGTGTCAATTATATCCGACAGATCTGCTTTGGAACTTTCCTCTCGGGGCTCCTCCAAGTTGACAAGTGAATTCTCTGCATCAGAAATATTTGTTCAGAGGCTGCCAGGCTCATCAGTCACTTTCCCTAGAAGAAGGCAGTCCAGGGGGGATTCTGTTCTCCACCCTCCTATTACCCCTGCAGAAAATGACATTATTGAGGGGACAATGGCTACAGCCACATGCCTGGGCCACTCGTCTCTGCAACACAGCTCATTTCTCAGTGTCAGGGCTGGGAACAACATTGCTGGCTGGCTTTGGTCCTCATGGCCAAATCACAAACACATTAAAGGCAAGAGAGGAACCTGGGCTGGCCTGAGCAGGACTTCCAGCTCCTTGGGCACCCTCCTTGGGAGGTTAGGAGGGATAAAACATCCCTGCCGAGTGCCATCCTCCAACACAGGGATCTGTATTTGAGACCTATCCAGGCAGAAGGGAAAAACAAATATCCCCCTGCCTACCCACCCCACCCCCAGCATGGGACTTTTTAAAACACACCTTTGGTCTGATGGTAATTCTTCACAGAGCATCCAAGTGGTTTATGGCATCTCCATGTAGTATCATGGGTGGAAGACAAGAGGGTGGCTGGATCGCAGGCAGCATCTAGACTGGTGGGTTACCAAAGGCCTCTGACAGCTCCTGATTTGCTTAATGAAGAGCTCCTTCCTACAGCTCTGACTGCCGCTTCATCGTTCATCATTAACGAAGCACTTAAGTGTCTTATCTCTGAACAGTGAGATTTCTTGTGTACCCATAAATCAGCCTCTCTGTAGCAAGAAAGCTCAGTTTTCACCTAGCTGTCGCTTTCTGAAAGCAAAGGCTCTGCCACAAGAAGGAAAAATACCTTCCCCTTTCCATTCTCAGACATACTACACAACAGTCTTTACCCTTTCAAACTTTATTCACTACTTTTCATTTCTTGTTCACCAATTATTAAAATGATTTTGCTTAGACAGAGACAAGCAAAGTATTGTGTAGTTTCCTCTTTTTTTTCCCCTCTCTCCCATGTTTTTGTCACACAAGAGAAGATTTGATTTGGTCTCTTCGAAAGATGGCTAAGGACTCATTTGTCATGATTATTCCACTTCTAAGCTGGTGCTGCTCTGCTATGCATCTGAAACAAGACCAAGCCAGTGGTGAACACGTCAGGATTTTAAAAGGTGTCTCAGGAGAAAAAGCATTGTTGGTTCATCACGCTAACAAAGGTGTCACGCTGGATTTCCAGCCTCACCATTACTGACATTTCTATGGTTTCCAAAGCCAAAATACGAAGATTCCTTAATTAACAAAAGAAGCTGGGAGATAATCTTGTGATTAAGTTATTGGAGTGGGACCTGCGAGAACCAAGTTGATTTCTCAGTCCTGGACTGGTTGCTATGTGATCTTATTCAAATCCCTGCGTGGAGATAAAGGCAAAACGCTGGTAGCTCTGGAAAAAAGCCGGCTGCAGGCACTGTGGGCAGGGGTTGCTGCACATTATATTTTTCATTATTACCAGCTGAAGTATCTCCTTTTTGCTGTAAGACAAATGGAAATAACCCCCCAACTCTAAATACATTTCGCCTTCTGCAACTAGCCTTTGCTCAAGTTTGTTATTTTTCCAGAATCTCCTGTGATTGACTAAATCACTCCTTTTCATGTTTTTCCCCCTTTCTTCTGTTTCCTAGTGAATGTCTTTACCTTCTGTCTTGTTGCAAATGTGAACAATTTTAATTAGGTGCTGTTGAAATGTCTTTTGCAGTTTGGCATCCTGTTTGGTTTCGCTCCTCTCGTTCTCTTTGCAGTTCTGTTCCTTCCCACGTTGCTTATGTTTTCTTGTTTGTGGAAGCTCTTCTTTATATGTATAATTTAATCATGCTGCGCTTCAATTTCGTCTCTAATAGGCATAAATAGGGAAAAGGGCATCTGAAGCCCATCTCTCCAGATGCTTCTTCAACAGTCCTCTTTTCCTCTAGTTGTCCCTCAGCGTTTCCAGCTGAACTCAAGGACAAAGCACTCAGCTCAGCAGCTTTGTTGTGTTTTCAATTATATTCCTAAATGACTTGATTTCTTCAACAACTTTAGAGATCATACTGTGCCTACACCTTCAACCAAGGTCCAGAACAGCAGGGAACTACTCGAGAAACCAATCAAAGAACTAAAATCCCAGGGGGGTTGCTATTAAAGCCGGTTCCTCATCCCCTCCTTTTTCAGCTCTAGGTTTGATCTACTGGATTTCATTTTTGCTCAAGTCATCCTTATTGTGGCAGCAGCAAATCTACCATGGTCTTCTTTCCCCATGGAAATTTGCTCTCGGTGTCTCGCCACTCCACCCTCAGAGCACTGGCTATCGCGAGTCATTTTTCTCTATTAACCAGATCACTGTTGATCTAGTTACATCCCGCTTATCTGGGGAAGTCAGCAATTTCAATTAAGCTGTGTTATGCTTTTACTTCTAGTTTTATAAGGGAAGACAGACTTTCTCTTTTATTCTTCCTGATCTCCAACAGCAATATGATAAAAATCATAAAAAAGAGGGCTGACGTGAACTGCAGAGACTGGTAGTACACCTCCCTGACACAAGGGCATGGTCATCTCCACCAAAACCTGCTCCAGAAAGAGAATTTTACCAGGCTCCACGCACAAACCTTTCAGATGCAGCTTCTCTAATCTCTCCCACCATCTGCTCTAGCATTTACCCTATACCTATCATGACCATGTTTTCTTTCCCTCCTCTGTCGTGTTCAAACTGCATCTGCTTTGCTATTGTTTAAGCCTACTACTTCTTCTCCCACCCAGCCTGTGCATGGCAAGCGTGATTTTGACAAACGCTCAGTCTGTTAGCACATCTCCGCGCTTCCAGTCACTCGCTATTCCCATAGGGAAGTGGCAGAGGCTAGGCAAAGCACCCTCTGAGCAGCTCAGGTTTGCATTGAAATCAACCCCGCCACAAAAAAAAGTCCTTGGGAAGCAAGGATTAGCAAGATGAATTTGATGACAAGTGGAAAAATTAATAGCGACGCTGCTTTAAAATTCATTTTTCAGAGGTTTAGCATAAGCCAGCCAGGCAATCGCCTCCTATCGCGTTATCAGGGACAACTGCCTTGCTGCAAGGGAATCATTTTAGCCATGCATGGAAGAAGAGAGGATTAGACAGAAGACAACTTGGTGTGTGATGAATGGATTTATGGGCAAACCTGCACACTGCACGGTGTCCTGCCTGCACCCATGGGATGGTGACAAAGATGAAGCTGACCCCTGGGGCATATTGTCCCGGTGCTGATTCTGGTCAGAAGGCGAATGACACTCTCAAGCTTTGCTTTGTGCTTTGAGGGTGCTCTGGGGTGGGACACTTGGCTTTATCCTGAGCTTGGGAAGCACACAGGCTTATCCCTTCTTCCACACCTCCTCCACAGGAGCACACCAGTGTGGCTGTCTGCAGTGGACTTGGTGCAGCAATTCCATCTCTGCAGTCAGGACTTCTGTTTTAATACTTCCTAGCACAGGTAAAGAAACTATGTTTTTTCTTCTTGTGCCATAAATAAGCTAAATGAGGACATATCCTGTAGCTTTTCCCACAGCAAAAAGCACATCATGCATCGAGTGCTCCCAGCTTGATCCCGAGGGGACACTTGTGAATGTGATTCCCTTCTGCTCTTGACCACCTATTGGAAAAGCAGCAACCATGCACTGCAAGTTCAAAGGTGTGTTCCAGGCCCACAGAAAAAAAAAAAACAAAAAAAACCCCAAACTATTAGCAAGTGACCTTTCAGCTACAGTAGATTAAATCTATGCCCTAAAAAAATCAATTTCTTCAGCTGCATTTTTCAGGCTTCCTTTGGTCTCTTCGGAAGATTCAAAGCCTTGATCTGCCTTGTGGCTTGACTCCTTTTTCCCCAACGCTGCACATGTCCTTTCCAATCCAGGCTCCAGCCAGAGACAAGAGGGGCCAAACCACCAGAAAAGGCTCTGGGGATGGGATGGCTCAGTCAGGAGTGAAAGGTTTTTCAATAAACCCTTCTCAGCACAGCTTCCTTCTCAAGTTTTCAAACCCAGCATTGAAGTCACCTCTGAAATTATCCAGCACGCTCTTTGCCTAGCATGGGCTCTGACATGTTCTAGGTTTGCTCATGCTTAATTGAAGGAAGAGAAGCCTTGAGTAACCTGGCTCTGACAGGCACTGTGACATTTTCTTTCTACAAGGGGAAACCTCAAAGACGCTCATGCCTGATAAGGTCTGACTGTTCCAACAGTTCGTATTTACAAAGGAAATACTTAAAAATATCTACAGCTACTGGAGAAGAACAGGAAGCCTTTTTACTGCGTGGAGCTTCAAAATTAAGGCAGCTAAAATCACTAGTTGCTTTTCCAAATGCTGGCCAAACAGCTGTTGTTTGACATTTGTGTGTGCAAAGTTACCGTATAAAAAAAGGGAAGAGGAGAGATGTGTTTGGAAGCACAGCGGTAGCTGCATGCAGAAGAAAACACATGGCTCCTTACAGCCTGGATTGTGTCATTTAACACGCGTCTGGATGGCGGAGCTGAAGGCATCGCATCCGACGTCCTTGCTGGCTATTGAAAAAACACGGTAATGGGGGTCAGTGGTGTAAACGCTAACAGTGGGATCACCCTAGCTGCGTTACCGGGCTGCCCCAGGGTTTGGTCATCTCTTGGAAAGCTCAAGAGAGGATGCTGTGTAATATAGATGTTTTGCTCTGATCCTGGGTCGAATCCAGGACTCCTCCAGCCTTCGTGGTGGATCTGTTCAGCATCACTGTGTCTGCAGGACCGCTTGTGACAGCGGAGATGCAATGGGTGAGCTCCAGTCTTACAGAGAGACTGAAATGTTGAGAGGACAAAGAAGAGGATGCCGGCAGCATTAATATAATGGTCGGGGAATGCTTACAGATGAAGATGACATGGTTAGATAAATTTGGAGTGGTACTGCAGATTAAGTGCGTGTCACTAAGCGCAGCCTGCGTTTCGAGAGGGACTCACTGGGGTGTCAGCAATTGGCTCATTTTTACTGGTCAAGATAATGGTAATGATGGGGTAGCAAGAAACACTCCAGGAAATGGTGGCAGATGATTTCAAGAGACTCTTAAAATAATGCTGACACACTAGAGCAGGAAAAAATTGTAGATTAAGCTATAAAAGCTGACCTGGTGGATGAAGTCCTCTCTCTACCATAGCAGAAAGTCCCCATAGTCACCAGTTCAGCTACAATGAAATGAGCTTGATAGGAGATTAATTAGAGGGAAAGATGGGGGAAATAAATAAAAGATGAAACCCCGTTAAATGAATGGCGAGCAAACCCCAGCAAAGAGGGCCTCTAAACCTACACCAGAGAGAAAACAGATACTGCTGAGCTGGCAGTGGAAGAAAATCAGGGAGGGAAGAGCGCCGGGTTCTCCAGACACACCATGAGATACATCAGTACCTGGAGTCGGGCTGCTCCGGCTGCTTGCTCCCGGGACATCAGGTCTATCCTCCGGGAATGGGATGCTCATCCTGGCCGTGGCAGAGAGGCGAGGCCGTGCAGCTCTCCCCTCCATTCAAAGCTATCCCCCAGACTGACAGCTAGAAACCAGACGCCGCAAACTCCTTAGGTTATTCGCCTTCATTAATATTTTAATAGATACTGGTCTTTACTGTAAGAGACATCACTTCTTGTTAATTTGAGTGCCGGAATGGCACCGGCAGGCAGAATACCTTGGCTCCAAACAAACCCTGAGGGGAAAAGAGAAATATATTCCTAAGAACAACAATTGGAAAGAATCAAATTCAATAATAGATTTTGTTTGGTATCATTCTGGCACCAGCAGTCATCTTCCTATTATTTTTAGGCTCTGATGACGCCAACAGGTTTTGTTTTGGTTTGGTGTGGTTTTTTCGTTAGGGGGGTTTTATTGTTGCTGTTATGCAAAAAAATCCCAAGGAGAAAATTTCCATAGTTTAATCACATCGAATAAAATTGTGATTATTTCTAGAATTTAAGACTTCGTCCCTCTAGAACATCAGCAAAACATGCAGAGGTTTGTCCAAGTCCAGAGAGGAGGGTAAGAACTTCTTGGCTGGCTTTTGGGCAAGGAGAGAGGGATGGGATGAGGACAGAAAGCAAGCACATAGTTACCTAGCGAGAGACTAACAGGGTTTTAGATGAAGCATATTATGCAGCTCAAGAAGCAGAATTTGTGTTTATAAATACAAAACAAACATCAAAATCATCTTGTTTCATGTGACAACCTCTTTCTTTGTGTTTTTCTTTCCAAGAGATTAGTCACGGAAGTATTTATTTGGGGATATTAGCTGCAGTAGCTATACAAACCAAGCACCAAATATTACGAATGCCTGCTCTAGTATTGTTTGTGCTTTCTACTAGGTCGTGAAATTCTTGATCTGTAAAATATGTGTGTTTTGAAGTGCTTTTCCCCACGATTTCCTTTGCTTTGTGCATCACGAAGACAACTTTTTTTTTTTTTGTGCACTAAGCGGCTTGATAGCAGGGTGGGGATTGCAAAAGCAGCTGAAAGTCAGGAGGGGCTCCCAAGGAGAGTGAGGGCGAAAGGAAGTGTAACAGCATCAGCTGCACGGCCTCACACTTGGGGTGCTGCAATGGGGAGGAGGTGTACCTGTCGAACCCCAAATCCCTTACCTTTATTGACTCTGAATCCAGGAGCTGTCACACACATGCTGATGGATGCGGTCACTGACCCCGTGTGTTGCCTGAACGCAGATGCCCGCTCACCGAGGTGCAAAGAGATGCTCACCTAGCTGTAAGCACACCCACGGCACAGCTCAGGGTCACCGTCCAGCTGAGATAACTCCATCCTCTTCTCAGTTCCTGCAGATTTCTTCTTCTTCAGTGACAAAGCCTCTTCTCGCCTTCCATTACTGTGGAGAAGCAAAGGGTGGGGGGTTCAGTGAACACCCCCATCTCTTCCCAGGAGTGCTTAGCCAAAAGAAAAACAAGAGGGAAGCAAAGACCATCAGTCAGTTCTCTTGGCAGTTGCATGTCCAATGGTGACAAATTGCAGAGGGAGAAAAGGACATTATTATTTGAGGGCTGGCCAAAATGAAAGTTAACCAAACCTTTACAAACGAGGGAACTTTTGCTTAAGGACAGCAGCATCCATATGGCCTCACCACATTTATTGCCAGGCTTGGAGCATTTTCTGTTCTTGCTTGAGCACTTGGGATGAAGAGACATTGGTTACAGAACTGCTTGGCTATGAGGAGTAAGATGCAAACTATAAATTCATGTTTTCAAGAGTTCGTTCAGCTTAGATGTCACTTCTAGGCTCCGAGTTATACAAGATCCCATATTTTTCAAGGGTAAATAACTGATGAATTCTTTCTGGATTGAATTTTTTTTCTTTTTTTTTTTTTTTTTTTTTTTTTTATTTTAAAATGTTTTTTTCAATTTTTTTTTTTTTTTTCCTNCACAGATAGCTTCTGGCTGCTTTCAAGCTGAAATTTGGCAGTCAGCATGCATTTCTTATTCAATAACAGACACAGATTCTGCACTTTAAAACTTGTGGTGGGTACAGACCCAAGAGATTTTTTTTTCCTCTTTTCTTTCAAATCAGCATTAAAATCACACGAGACTTTTTTTTTTTCCCCTTTTAAAGCAAAAGCTACAACAGAAAACCCTAGGATGTGTATTAACAACAGCCAATTAGCCACATATTGCCTAGGCGGTCCCTGCAGAAAGGGGTTTTATCAATAACGAAGTCCTGGAAGCTGATAATTTTGACAGTGGGACAATTTAATACTGGGGAACCAGATTGCCTTGGATGCAAAAACTGAAGTGCGGATGGGTGGTTTTTTGTATCTTTTGGGCACTTGGCCAAAGCCAGCCCCCATCAGCCCTGCCTGGTGGTTTTCCCGTTTGCCAGTCGGCTGGAGTTTAACGCTGGGTGCCTGCGGGGTGAAGGATTTGGGAGAAGGACCTTCATTAGCACCACTGGAGGACAGCCCCTTGGCTGATCCCCTGATCCCTCCAGGCTTTTGCATTCATCACCTATTTCCCTGGAGGGAGGTACATCAGAGAAGAGGGAAATGTGCACATCTAATTTTAACTTTGAAGTGGGGGAAATGGTGGCGGTGGATTTTTTTCCCCTGGAGCTCCTTCTTATTCCCCCTCCCCTCCATGCTTCAAATATCTTTGCAGACTTTTAAAAAACTAGTTGGTTTGAATATGCGCAGGCTTCGCAGTGTTTCCTCGGACCAGTGCCTTTGGGTAGCTTTTTGAAAAACATGAGAAATTAACATTTGAAAAGGTATTCCCACACACTCTTTGAGCAGGAAATGCGGCTTCCTTCTCCACCCACTTTACCGCTAAGCAGCTTGGAGATAAAGAATGGAGACTTTCATGGCCATTGTGGTTAAAAAACCGTCACCCCCGTGCGGGATAATCTCTGGAGCGTGTCTTTGCTGAGCAGGGAAATTGGATGGGGAGCTGCAAGACTTTATCTGTGTATTGTCTCGCAGCCATTAGACAGTCTCCCACAGACCTCTGCTTAAAAGAGGGTGAAATGGGAGATGGAGTAAGTCAATAAAGCGACATTCAGAGCCACTCACTTTTTGGCCAGTTCTGGCCCTGCCAGGTCTCTGTTTCTGGACACGGCGACAGCAGTTGGCACTGGGTGAGGCTGGAGAAGATGCTCTGTTGTAGCTTGTCCTTCTTAGATATGATCTTGGGTCCAGACACACAACCAAGTTATTGGCAGCTTAAAGCTACCTCCTGGCACCTGCATGGGCAGGTTGAGCCTGCCCTGGGCAGGGTATCTGGCTTTAAATCACTAGCCCTTGGGGTATCATCCCATGAACATGCCAGGCTTGTGTCTAGGACCTGGGTTAGTGTCCTTCCTCAGGCTGGACATCTTGTGCTGACAGACCAACTTGCTTTGAACTAGCATGGGGAAGGCACTAAAAGCCCTGTAGGAGGGATATTCTTTGGGACACCAGGTTGGGGAAAGGGTTGTTAGAAAGCTTTATGGGGAAAAAAGCTAACAAATATTTTTAGGTGACCTACTGCACCAAAGATGGAGGGAGACAAAATTGAGACTGCTGGAGCACAGTACCTGGGAGGCAAAGCTCTCCTGAAGGGCACACTTCAACACAGCTGTAACCAGGTAACTGTGAGCAGCAACTTCACAAAAAAAAAAAAAAAAAAAAAAAAAAGACCCAATTTGCCATCCAGGCCTCAGCGTTTCCTTGCCCATTTTTCCATGTGCACCAATCTGCCAAGCCAGATGTACAAATGTATTGTGTGGGCAAACAGGCACTTGTATGGGCAAACATTGCCTCGACGCATGATTTCCATTGGGCATGAAATCAGGCGGTGCACAGAGGCAGCGAGGAGAAAGGGGGCTGGGTGAAGGCTGGCCCCTCTGCCTGGGCATGAGAACCCTTCCTCTACTCCCCAGCACAAAGAGCTGGGGATAACTAAGCTCGACAAAGCTCAGAAAGGAGGGTGATGTTGCAGGACCTCTTTTCCAACCAGTTTCCCCAGCAGGCTGAGCCATCCCACCTTGCTGGCATCGCCGTGGGGTTTGACAGGCGCCCATGCCTACCGTGAAAGATTGAATCACATCCCAGGCGATGTTATCTGCTTGGATGTGAAACGAATCACATCAAGGTGCTTACCTCATCTCACCTCTGAATTCCTGTCTTCCCCAGGCTAAGAAAGCACACCCAAGGAAGCAGGAAAAATGCGACACCACCCGAATATCACATGCCACACTGTTTATCTTCGACTATCTATGAATAACCTTGTAGAAGCCATTAAAAACAGGTGTGAAGTAATGCATTTGCTACGCTTTCAGAAGCTAATTGGGAGCATTACAACAAATGACTAGGTAATTAGCCAGTGTTTCAACCCCAGTAATCATGTATTGTCATTCTAGCAGAACCACAAAGACTCCGCAATCTTGACTACTTTTGGAAAGGAGCACCGTTAGCCTTTCAGCCTAAATCCCTGTTCCTAGAGCAATTATAATTCTCCCAGAAACAGCAGTGAGAAGGGAGCGGTTTTTTTCCATGCTCGGCGCCCTTGAAGCTACCTGGAGCTGGTGATTTCCGAACATCAGCCCTGACATCTCCAGTGGAGCTGTAGGGGAATGGGTGAGACAGATTTCACCTGGAGCAAGCTCTTTCTGCAGCCTGGATGCACAAGGCTAGTTTGGGCTGAACACAAAGAATTACTTAAATAAAAGCATTGGGAAGGAGAGAGACCTCTCACAGCACATCCTTCCATCCTTCTAAGGAGCCTCTGGCCAACGTGATGGGTGGTAGGACCAGCTCTCAGTGGGGAGATGACACCAGGGTAGAAGACAGAAACAGCTTAGTGCGTCCTAAAAAACCCCCAGGATCTCAATATTAGTCTACTGCAGGTTGCTTTGGATGGGGTAGTCCCCGCAGCCCCTGGAAAGGCCCAGGGTTGATGGATATCAAGGGCGACTCACAGCAGAAGGAGCCGACAAACACAGCTCTGAGCGTGCTTCCCTGCACTGCTCTGTCTGATGCAGAGGCTGCCAATCTGGCACTGAATTCCTCCTTTCAAACATTCCTCTTCTCTCAGCTCCTCAAATATCCCCCTCCCTCCCCAAAATAAACAAACGAGTTAGAAAGCTCACCAAGCGGGGAGCGGGGCTGCAGGCAGGAAGCTCTGGGAGATGACGGAGCTCCAGCGTCCCACAAAGGCGGGGGCTTGTGCATCCTTCTGTCTCGTGGTGGTTTCCGGCCCCGCCGCATCCCACCCCGCAGCTCCTGCTCCCCCCACACGGCAGCTAGCATGGAGGTGGCTCACGTGGACCCCAATATCACCTTGGGTGCTGTCAGGATGCCGAGACGGGACTAGCACTGGGTCACCTTCAAGAGAGCCAGGGTGCTGGTAGCTCACTGGGGAGACATTACATCTGCGTTATTAAATCTGGGCAAGAATTATCCCCCCCCCCACCACCATTCAACACCATAGTGCTCCTCTCTGTCCAGCTGGGGACAGAAGAAGGGCTGTGACAGCCAGGCATCAAGTCCTCACTAAAACTGAACATGCCAAGACGGGGTCTGGTTGATCTCAGCTTCCATCTCCCATTGGTGAGGGCAGGACCGAGGGATGCTAAGACTGCTCCCATCTGTACCAAGGCAGTTGCAAGGTCTCTCCCTGCTTAAGCTTCCTTTGCCCTTTAGAGGTCTCCTCCCCCCTCCTTCCTTAAGAGCAGCGAAGCAAAGTGAAAAACAGAGGCTGTATCACAAACAGTACCTGTTTCCATAGAGATTTGCTTAGAAAATACATGACACAAAGATGGAGGTTAGCGAGGAAAACACAAAGGCTTGTCCTTGTGCATCACAGGACGTGTCTCACCCACCTGCGGAATCAGCAGCCTCCGCTCTCCTGGATGGGGCTGACTGGGGGTGCATGGCAAGACCCCCTCCCATCCCCTCTGGGCATCCTTCCCTGCCCCAGCAGATCTGCCTATGGGGATGTCCCCAGCCAACCCCTTTGAAGCTCAGAGGTAAAAGAGAGCAGCCTGGCTGTAGAACAGCAAGAGGATGAATGGCACAATCAACATCTTGAGGGAGGGGATGAAAGCACGAGGCAGAAAGCTGCCAAACCCCCACTGCCTGTGAGGGGGACAGACAGCACAAGACCTGATGGTCCGGCAGATGTGACATCCCACCCCACTGCTGTGGCATTGCCCCACGGCACAGCAGCTGCTGGGAGAAACCTTCCTGCATCCTGACCGGTGCTGAGTGATGCTCAGCCCGCGATTCACCAGCTGCATTCTCTGTTCTGCGCAGGACAGGACGGCGTAGCCCTGGCGTTGGTGGCTGCCGCAGTCCAGTTCTCCCTTTGCGGGCTGTCTGCAGACAAGAGCCTTGCCCGTCTCTTCTCATGTGCTTGACACAAACTGGGCCAAATTCACCCCTGGTACAACTGCTGACACCAATGGCATTATTAACACCATGAGAGCTGCCGCTTCTGGTTAACGAGGGAGATGAGAGACATTTCCATGACCCTGCAGAATCCAGGATTTTCTTGCTCTCCTGGCAAATCATGATGCCTCAGGAAGAGACAAAAAGCATGGATGCAATTAGATTCTCTCCCAATTGCCTTTCATCAGCTCTCTGAGGAAACAGGCTCGGAAGAAAATTGTTGCAAACACCTGATTTTTTTTTCCACAGAGAGGAAAGAGTTGCAAGACAGGCAAACAGCAAAAAGAAGAAAAAAAAAAAAAAGCAGGAAGGGACAGGCTTGCAGGACTCTACACCAGTGCCCATCACCGGTAGGTGATACTGGCTCAAGGCGGTAAGAAGTAGCCATTCCCTTCACCAGGCAGAGGGGTGGAGAGGTGTGCTGGTCCCACATGTTTTTTAAGATACATAAGGGGATATAAGCAAGGAATTAAATAGATGAGAGACTTTCTTAGATCGTGGTATGTTGCCTTGAGGAAAGGCAAAGCAAGCCCAAGAGCATTGCCAGGACAATGGCAGCAGGGTTGGGCTCAGGGACACTGGCATCTGGCTAGCGAGGCTGGGCTGCTGAGGAACGTGCCTGGGTCAAGGGAGAGACGTGGGGTCACAATTTACACTGCTTTCATCTGCTCCCCTGCTCCTCTGAAAGCTGAGATCCTTCTCCCGCAAATAGCCTGACCCTTTGGGAGCCCAGGGGATGACTTCAGGCCTCAAGGAATGTCTGTTTCCCTGGTGGAGAATGTGAAGTTCCCATCCCTGGAGGGGTTCAAGGCCAGGCTGGATGAGGCTTTGAGCAACCTGGGCTGGTGGGAGGTGTCCCTGCCCATGGCAGGGTGTGGGACTGGATGAGCTTTAAGGTCCCTTCCAACCCAAACTGTTCTGTGATTCTGTGAAACCAAAGATGGGTTTTATCACCATGCCCAGCTGTGCAGAGCAGAGTCTCACACACACACACAAAGCTGATCTGCCAACCAAGATGTAACAGTGCCTCCCAACAGGACGCTCCTGGAGAGAAGGGAACCTTTTTACAGAACAGGGATATATGAATGGCAAACAAATTCCTCAGCTAAAGAAGCCCGTGGATTCACAAAAAGACAATTACAGCATCCTTGAGAGGGACACAGGCTGCACCGCACTGGGAGGGAAACCGTTTGGGGGCAAATGAACCTTCTCCTTGAAGAACAGCAATGACTCAGCTCCACCAGCCGGCAAAAACAACCAGATGGAGCCGGGCATTTTCTCAGCACAGGGAAGCCTTGCTGGGGAGAGGGCAGGAGGCGGCTGCCGCTCGTATCCAGCCTCTGCAAGGCACACCAGGTGTCCTGCTGTGCCTTTCAGCCCGTGGGACAGCCCTCACCATCACAGCACCAACACTCTCCCGGCCACCTTGAAATTGTCCCTGGAGTCCTCGATGTCCCTTTGATCCCACCACTACTGGCAGACAGAGTGGCAGCCAGGGTGAACCCCACTGCTGCTGGTGCCACCCTCCGACAAGAGCATTCACAGGCACACAGCATCCGTGGAGGGGGAGGACAGTGGTGTATCGGCTTTTCCCAACAGGGCGAGGAAATTGAAATGCAAACAAGATTATTCGGTATTATCTTAGCTGGGCACATTGAGAAATCATCTGGCTTTTGCATTCCTGCAAAACAAGAGATGCTCTCCACTGGCAGGGCCTTGCAGCTGCCTCTGCATAGCCTTTGTTTGAAAAGAAATAAATTCATCCCCCCTTGGCTCGGTCTGCAATATCGACACCAGAGTAGGCACACAGCAACAGATACCGGCAGAGGGACAGAGCAGCGCTGCAGAAAGGATGAGGACAAGCTGCCCTGCATGTGCCCGTAGGCTTCTGATGCCCACACAAGACAGCAGCAGCATCGTGGGGACCCGACCAGGAGCTTGGACCACTTGGTCCTCCAGACTCCCATGGGATGAGAACCAGGCATCCAGGTCACCCATCTGTGACAGTCCTAGAATGTCACAGACACATGGAGACAGCTGGAAGTGCAGCAGACCAAAGGGGAGAAGGAACAGGTTTCATTTAAAAAAAACAAAAAAAACCAAAAACACAAAAAAAACCCCACAGACATTGTATTCATGCGAACGGTTGGGTTGAAGTGACCAAAGCCTGGAAGGATCCACGCCTGGATGAGCCGGTTGTTAGGCACGCGCAGGAGTGGCTGCTGTGATTCAGCCAGAGACCTCCTCGCCCTGACTCAGCGCTGAGAGATCACCGCCCAAGAGCCATCAGGGTCCCTGTGGGAGAGGCTGGTAGGAGACACTTATGGCTGTGGCTGCTGCTGGAGAGCTTAGAAAATAATAGAACCACAGAAGAGTTGTGTTGGAAGGGACCTTAAAGGCCATCCAGTTCCACCCCCCTGCCATAGGCAGGAACACCTCCCACCAACCCTGGTTGCTCAAAGCCTCATCCAGCCTGGCCTTGAAATCCAGAAAATGCCAGAATCCCCTTTTATGGGGGATCCTTGCCCTGCTGTTCTATGGGGTGAGCGCACACGGCTGCTGCAGCATCATGGAGCACCATGAGTCATCCTCTTCAGCTGCAAAGCCATTGCCATGCAGCCTCTTTTGTTGACTGGGGAAGCCACAGAAAATTCTATCCATGGGACAGAAAAACCATGCTGGGCTTTTCTGACTGGGACACGCCACATGAATCTCCTGAGATACACCCCTAGGACATCCCAGATTCGACCAAGTTGCAAAGCACGGGCTGATTGCTGGCTGCACTTTGGTTAGCTGTGGAAGGAAGGATTTTTAGACTTCATCAAAATATCCATGGCCATCCTCACCCCAGGGAGCACCACGCCAGCCAACAAGAGGCACGGGCATGCAAACAGCCAGTCTGCAGGGAGCCAGCCCCGTGCCAGGCAAGCTCAATGTGCGGTAGACGGGCAAGGCAGGCAACCACTGCCTGGACGGGGAGCGAGCAAACTGCCTGCGAGCATCTGCTCTCATCAGAGGCATGCTCTGCTCTCTCCACTGCTGAGACCTCACCTTGTCCTGTAACCTGTGCTTGGAGCCAGAGCTGGGATGCTCAGGCCTCAGTCTCCTTCTTCTGTCTTTGACGAAGCTATTCATGCCTCCATAAAATGGGATTTGCTTCTCTCACCCCGAGCTGACACGTTTCAGGGAGCAAGGGCTGTCTCCTCGTGGGTGCCCAGATGGCAGCACCCCCAGGAGCCCTGGCTCTGCTGAGAGGCAGGCTGGTACCGCAGCACATAGCAGTGCCCAGCCTGGGGCTTCTCAACAGCATCCGAGGAGCACTGAGAGAGCTTTTGGTGAAAAAGTGACAGCACCTTGTGACAGCTGCCACCGTGACCACACAAGCCCCGTGCATGAGCATCACAGCTCTGGGAAGGAGTGTGGAACAGCAGCTGCTAGGTGGCAGCTCCCTCCTTTTATTTTCTCTGGGAGCAGTTCATCCTCAGGCTCCTGGAGACCGTGTTTCTTAGGACAGGGATGCATGGCTCACCTCCAGCCCTGCTGCAGTCTCCCCTTTGTTTTAATTTTGCCTTTTCTTTTCCTTTATACACCCATCACTCATTTGATTGCACATTGACATTTAATCCTGTGTTGCAACCTATTCAACCAGCAGCACCGAAGAAGTCAAGCCAAGCAGAGGTTTGGATTAATAGATGAAAACCCACTAAAGAATCCCCCCAACTGCTCCATCCCCCAGTTTCCCAAGCCACTGCTTGCAACCAGCACTGCTCTGCTAACCCCAGGAGAGCTGTTGGGTCTGCCAGCTCCCCAGATTGCCCCAGCAGGTCAGCAATAGAGAAACTCGTGACCATTTAGTACATCCACTGCGTAGTGCACCACAGGACCCCAGTTTCTGCCAGAACCCTAGAAATGCAAAATAAAACATGGCTGTTCAAGGGAGGTTTTGCTATTCCCAGGCTCTAAACAACACTGAATTTCACATCTGTCCCTGCATGCTGCAGCATCAGGCACAAAGCAGAGGGACAGGCATGAGATAAAATACCAGCTGCATCTTGAAATAAATCTATCTGCACTTTTACCACTCACCTCTCAGCTGTCCCCTTGGTCCTGCTGTCATCTGTCTCACTTCTCTGCCTGCCAGGACCAAGGCAGGGTGGTAGATGCTGCCAGGAAATGACCTTGTTCAGAGTAAATCCTTTATCTGGAGGTACAGGGGGGCTGCTGGAGCAAATGGTGAGGAACAAGGGAGCTGAGCAGGAGGACAATGACAAGGAGGGTTCCCCTTGGTGACCCTGGCCAAAATAAATTCTCCCTCCTCCCCGCAGCATGGGCTCATGGCTGTGACACTGGAGTGGGGAGGTTGGTGGCTTGGCCACCAGCAATGCTACGTGGCCTCTCAGCTTTATAGCATCATGTCAAGGCTCTGTGCTGTACGACAAGGCAACAGTGGACCCACCCAGCCCAGGTGTCTGATGGGAATATCCCTGCCATCCTCTGTGCCTGCCTGCCTCTGTGTGATGAGGATGCTGACACACCAGGGCTTGCCTTCCTCTTCTGCAGCACACAGCCTGCGGGTGATGGGGCTCGCTCCTGCATTTCTGCTGTGCCCTGGCTTTGCTTTGGGCTTCTGGAGGTTCTGGTGATCTACAGAGAAACAGGAATTTATGGAAAAATACAAACACTAAGCTCGGTCCCTGCTTTATATTCAAGCTATCATAACAGGCATTTGTCAGGAACGGAGGATACAGAGTTCTCCGTCTGCAACATGTCTCCTTATGGCAGCGCTGGCAAACTCAACAACTTGTTCTACTCGTGGCTGTGAAATTCAGCCTGGGAGGTCTGTCTAGCCCTCCTGACCTCCATTTTCCCAGCTAAAATGTTTTTGTTGCTGGGAGAAGAGCCAGACTCCTTCCCAGAGCTGCTGGAGCTTCTCCCCTGCCCCAGCCTGTTTGTGGCCAGCATCCTCCCAGCTCCCCGTTGCCTGCAGAACCAAGGGAAGGGGCAGAGTATGGAAAAAAAGCTTTTTTTCTGGCCTGATTTCAGCCAGCAGATGGAAACCTGACCTGTTCTCATGGCTTGTAATAACATCTCTGAGTTAATTCACTGGAGCTGTAGTCATTTGTGCGCAAAAATAGAGTTTCATCTTTTCCCCTGGCTGCAGAGGCTGGTCGGAGGGGTATTTTAGAGCCCCAGTAGCAATGGGACACACCAGGTCAGTCCCAGCAAGCACAGCCCCACCTGAAAGCCTTCTGATCCCCGACTCAGTAAGCATTGCAAGTGTGGTAAAAAGCAGTTTCTACAGGAGGAAACTTTAAGAAACACGATCAAAGGATTCAGGCAGCAAACACCATCTCCTGCCAAGGTCAGAGGAGCAATGCCCAACCCACTAGGAATTGCTGTGCTCAGCCCTGGAATCTTGTGACTCAGTTTCCCCGCCTGTGAGCCAGACTGGACACAGGGACAGCGAAAGTCCTGGTCAAGGGACAGCCCCATCCTCACAGCGACCAGCTGCAGCTCCCCCAGGAGAAGGGCAGAAAGAGCCCCTTACCCCTATCACCGCTATTTAAGAGGTGTCTCATAGGACACACCTGGGGTCTGCAGCATCTTCACGCTGCACAGCTGGGAATGGGAACAGCTAATCCCAGCAGGGGCTGCAGGTTTTGTTTGCAAATTCTCCTGTTGCAACAGTCTCCTCCAGTCCCCTTGCTTTGGCTGAATGGTTCAAAGGGGTCCCTCTAGCATAGAGGTGTGGTGGAGAGTGGAGTTCAGAGGGCAGCAACAGCTTTACAACCAGAGGTGATGAGCAATCATGGAACAAGCCCATGCTAATGTTAATTGATGTGCAGCACCCAGAGTTGGCGGCTAACTCCAGCTATGGTCCAGCCATCTCTCTCACCCCGTTTCCTCGGGTGGATGTGCTCAGGGAGCACACACAAAGGAGAAGAAGGTCTAGAGAAAGCTGCCTGCTGTGGCTGAGATGACTTCCCAGATATTAGCTGCTGTCACCTGTCACCAGAGCGTATCTCTAGAGCTCTTCCTAGGGCAAGGAGGGTAGAGACAAGAGCAATGCAGGAGAGGGGAAAATCAGCAAAGGAAATGAGGCAGGCCAGCCTCCTTTTGGCATGCAGATGGTGGTGGGCTACATCTGGGGCAGCACAAACCTGGGCGGGAGCAGGGAGAGAAGCTGCAAAGGCTTTTCGTGTGCGAGCAGCTGGGCTCTCCAGCATCCAGGAAGGCTGTCCTGCTGGGATGTTCCCACAGTGCGATGCGGAGGAAGGCCAGCCTCGCTCAGAAATGTCCCGTTGGGCATGTTAAACACCCACCAGCCTCTCACAGACAGTGGGAAGAAGCCGATTGTGTCAAGCATCAAATCGCTGTCTCTGAAAACCTGCCCGAGGAGTTAATACAAGGAAAAAAAGAGGCTAAGACAAGAAAAGAGTGGCGGCACATGGGGCTCATAATCCCATCTGCTCCTTTCGCTATCAGCCGTAGGTCTTCATCACTGCTGGTGCGGAAGAGAAAGCTGGTTCTCTGCAGCACTGGTCTGCCCAGTGCAGGGTGGGAGGATGTCCCTCTTCCCAAACCAGCACCAGGTGAAGCAGGGATTTGCCAACACTCATCACAGAATTGTCCCCAAGCAGCAAAGAGGAGTGGGTGGGCATGGGTGGCTCTCTCCGTTAACGCAGCCTGGCTTGCACCCTCCATCGCTCTCCTTGCTATCTGCTGGGGCATCTTCCACCCCTAAGTGACCGCTGAGACCTGGGGGCGAGGACATTTGTCCTTGCAGTGGGGTGGTCCCTCCACCATGGGAAACACACAGCTGGAGACATCGTGGATGTGGGGGGGCCACCGCAAAGCCGCTGTTCCCAGGAGCAGTGTGGACAGCCTGGGCTGTGGGTGACAGACTGGCTGGGACCCCAAGCTGTGTCCCTGGGAGGGTGCAAGGATGCATGACCTGTCCCCTGTTACCCCCCATCACAGCCCCTCTGCTCTCACTCTGCCGCAGTGAGCAGCTGGAGCTATTCCTGTGGGGAGGTGTGAGACGAGGCTTTGCTAATTCACAGCTCCTTCCCTCAGCTCACGCTGGTTCCCTAATGCGCTCCGAGCTGCTAAGGGAGGTGAGACTTGCTGACACAGCCCAATGTCACATGCTGGAGGAACTGGGGCTCAAGCTGGGACAGGTCCTTAAAAAACTGATGCCTGTGTAAATGAAGCCCACCCTTTGATCAGTGAGAAAAAGCTAAAAAAAAGCTTGATTGCACTTTTTTTCCACCTAAAGTAAATTAGCAATGAAATAAAGCCATCTGCAAGCCCCTGTCAACACTTCAGAGGCCAAGGGAAGGCAGCAGCTGGGAGCTGTGGCTCTGGCTGATGGTCCTGCACACTTCTTGCTTTACCCAGAGGTGTGATGCTGTAACCTGAAGCCCTCGTGTTTGACCGGACACGATAGGATTAAATTCTGCTAAGCTGTATAACCCTTGGGTTTGTTTCCTTCCTCTGCTCCTCCTCTTTTGGAAAGGAAAAAAAGCCCCACATCGTTCATGATGGCCATGATGCAGATTTGTGAAAATCAGTCTGAAAATCCCATCATCTGCGGCAGATTGCGGCATAAATTGACTGACTGGGGCCCAGGAGAGGGTGTGTGGGAGGGAGAGAAAGTCTGGCTTAGGCCTGGCTTTAGCAAATAACCCCACATCCTTAACCCTTATCCCTGTTCCCTCTCCTTTGCACCCCAAGGGGCATCGGTACCTTCGCTGAAGTCTGCTGGAGCATCCTGCTAGCTACATCACATCCACGTCCTGGTCCTTATGGCAGCTCTCTTGTGCGCTGGACCGCTGCAGAAACATCCAGCTCTCCACCCTGCAATGGCCTCAAACCAAGGGCACCAGGTGATTTTGGCGGCAGATTGCCGCTGCTGGGTTTCCACCCACTTGCCCAGTCCTCCCAGCACCCAGCTGCCCCTTGCCAGGGGTGCCTGGCACCCGGAGAGCCCTGCTTTGGTGAGAGGGAGATGCCAGCTGGGGACGGAGAGCAGTTAATGCTTTTTGCATTCGTTTAGAAGGAAGAATTGTGCTGGTTGGGGCTTTTTATCTGCAAAGGCAAACGCACAGTGGGCTCTTCCTGCTTTGTGGCATTTAACCAGGAGATGGGGTTACCAGTGGGTACTGAGACAAGACAAACCCAGGGGAGAGGCAGGGGTGAGACCAGCCCTGTCCATCCCCTCACTCCTCATCACCTGTAAAGCCAAAGGTGACACCAAGCAGCTCCTAAAAAGCTCCTGGGAGCCAGCATTTGCCAGCTTGCTCCTCCATGTGCTGGCAGGGGCCAGCTCCCAAGGCAGCCCACGGTATTTCACCTGCTCACGTGGGGTCTGGCGAACGCAGCCGGTGCGGATGCACAGCACGACGTCACCCAGCAAAGAAAATCAGTGTCAAGAGGCATAAACAAATGAGAAGAATAAAAAAATAGAGATACTGAACCAGACCAGGCTGTTCAAGCCCTTTCGGAAGGACAACCCTCGTGAACACATCCTGCTTCCCTGAGGAGCCACGATAGTGCCAGAAAGAAGCAGTGGTTGTGTGTGCTCACCTGTGGGAGATGCTTACCTATGGGTAGGATGCTCACCATGGGGGGATGCTCACCCAGGGGAACTGTCAGCACTGCCAGCCCATGAGCCAGCAACGCCACGTGGCTCCTGGCATGAGTAAGCCACCAGCCCCACTTCAGATCCCACACACATCCTTGGAATGGGGAGATCATGCTTTTAAGTGCCACTGGAGAGATGGAAGGGAAGGGAGGGACGAGAGCCACCCCCGGCATCTCCCCTCCGAGCCATCAGCTGTGGCCCCGGTGAGCAAAACCCCTGCCCACTCAGCCTTGTGCGGGTGGATGTTAAACACTGCTGGAACTGGAAAAACACAGACAAAAGGTTTCATTCTTTCAAGTTTTCCCATTCCCCCCCCCCCGCCCTTTGTCCTGTCCTCCCCCCAGGGGCTTGGGTTTGACTCCAGCAGCCTCACATCCAAGTTTCCTGTGTTTTGCTGGAGGACAGAGCACAGTCATCACCAGGTGTTTGAGCAAGGGGGTGTTTGAGTGCCTAAGGACCAGAGCCAGACTTCCCTGGCATCCCCTCGGTTGCACAGTCAATGGGCATTCAGCATCCTGCCTTAAAAATAATCTGGAGAGTCTTCAGGGAAGAGCCGGTGCTCTGTGCCTTCATTTGGTTTTGCAGGGGACAAGAACAGAGAGAAAAAAATTGAGTAAAATGATGCCTTTTCCAGGGAAGAGACTTTTCCTGGGAAGAAGAGCCAGATTACAGGGTGATTATTTGCAGTCATCCCAGAAAAAGGACTGTTCATGTCCCCCAGGCACCTGGATGCCAGATGAGCTGTGCGCAATGCTCACTGCCATGCCAACGCTGTGGGCAGGGACTGGTCCCACATCCTGGGAGCCTGCAAGCCACCTGGGCAGCTCTGCCAGGAACCGGAGCACACATGGGTGAGGAGAGTGCACACAAGCCAGGTTTTGGGACTTCTGGTGGCCCTGTCCCCTGCGGGTCCTCAAGCCCCAGTGAGGAGGAGCAGCCCCCGCGCTTCTGCCAGCCGCACACCGACAGCATCTGCTTCTGGGGTACTTTTGTTCCCAATTTATCCCCTGTCTCCTGGAGCTATTATAAGCAGGTACAATCTGCATTGCCATTGTTATTCAGATGATGTACAGATAATTTTAACCTTTCTGTTCCATTTGTCAAGGGGCTTTTTTTAGCCTCTGTGCCTGCCAGGCAGAGAGCTGGCTCTCCGACAGCGAAGGCTCCCCATTTTGCAGCACCACTTTCCCTTGCTTGGGTGGAGCTCTGCCTTCCCTGCATTGCTCCAGGTATCTTTTGGATGGCCCCAGATATATTAGGGGATTTGGGGAAAGGCAGCAGAGGAGGTTAAGTTCTTAACTGGACACCTCCATCCTGGCACCAGCCTCCCAGGCAGGGCTCTACAGGATGTCCATCAGAGAGTTGCACACTCAGTTCTGCTTTCACAGCCTTTGGGACAGTTGATACCCAAGACACTTACCCCAAAAAATGCTGAAGCAGGACTCCTGGCCTGCACAGGAGGAGGTCCTCCCCTTAAACTGCTTCCAGCAGCGGTGCAAAGCCCTCAGGGATGAAGAAGGCATCACCACCCCGCAGAGCCCTTCCCACAGCCAGGGTTGCACATCACCTTTTGGGCTATGAACTGGGAATGTGCTGCCCAGCCTGAAAAATGCTGGGCTTGGCCTCCAGCCCCCCGTTATCGTTACATTCATCACCCGGGCAAGTGCCTGGCCAGGCCATCTCCTGGGTGATGTCCTTACAGAACTGCATGCTTCCCGCTGAACATATGCTTTTTAGCCCTTCACAACCAGAAGAGTTGAAAACCAAACCTGGCAGCATTTGGGAAATAGAGAGAAAGCTGCAGAAAAGTGAAGGGCAACACAAAGCCAGTTCCCACAGGTCACGACATTTGGGCTTGGTCCTGGTGGCACCTGTGTGTGGGAGACACATGGGGTAAGCTTGGCTCAAAGTGGTCCAGAGACACAGAACAATTGCCTTCATCCTTCCCTGAGCTCTTTTTGGCACAGCACCCTCCCACTGCTGGGAAGAAAAAAAAAAAAAAAAAAAAAAGAAAAAAAGAAGAGTCCTGTTGAAAAGCCATAAAATATCTATCCCTGTCACCAGTGCTCAGCCTGCAGACTGCCGCAGGCTGCTGACTCGTCTCTGACTGCCGGAGAACTTTTTGTGCTTTAAACAGCTCTGCAGAAGAGAAATCGAAGCCCTGACTTCAGCATCTTTGCTTGACAGCTCACCCGTGAGCTTTGGACCAGGCAACAGCATCTGAATCCACTTGACATCTCCCAGGCACAGGTGTGGAGGGGTGGCCAAGCTCTTCCAGTGCCCCCAGCCCCAGATCCCAGCAGGTTTTCCAAGCCCTCAGTTTACAGGCTGGTGCTCTTTGCATTTCTCCGGCACTACGATGTCACTGTGATGCTCCCAGCTCCTCCAGCCAGTTTGCTGCCATGCCACTTTTAACAGCCCCTTAGGCTCCTGACCCCCAGCCCCCCGGTACCCCCCACCCAGCAGGTCTGGAAGCAGCCATGCACAAGCCATAGCTCTCCCGGTGTGACAGCCCTTCCCTGCCTCTCTCCTTTGCAGCACCCACCCTGCCAGGGGACCACAGGGATGCCAGGGCAGCGCAGGCAGAGCATGGCTCCTGTGCCCACTCCCCATCCCACCTGATGGGGCTGCCCGGCACAGGCTCTGTGCCACCACCCCCTCCCTGCCATGGGGACCTTTTGCAGGGGTCCAACATCTCACCCAAGGTCCCCATGGCCCCACCAGCACAGGGAGAGGGTACCAATGAGACGGGGGCTGCGGTATTTCTTTACAACAAGGTTTTATTTTTCTTTCCTTTTGACAAAAAACATTGAAGTTGTACATCGCCGTCAGTCGATTCGGTTCCCCGTTTGGGTCCGAACGAGCATGTTATGTTACAGCATCCTGCCCCAGTGCCTGGGGGATGAAGGCAGAGCATCTTCCACCCAGCCTCCCCTGGCCCCAGGAGCTGCCAGTGGTATAAAAGCTTCACGGGGGGCAGGAGAACGGGGCTGGGGGGGGACAGCAGGGCTCTGTGCTCCGGGGCTGCCCCATCTCCCCACCTACCTTCACAGTCCTCCCAGAAGCTTTGTAGGGCTTTGAGCCCAGTCCCAGCACCAAACTGGGAAACAGTTGCATGCTACTGGTGAATTCCTGCCTGGGCAGGGGTTTGTCCTGTGCAAGCAGAGGTTGAAACACGTGCCCCCTTTCTCATCCTCCCTCCCATGGTCAAGCACGGCTAGCAGCCACTGACAGCAAGCACAGCGGCAGGTCCCCAGTGTCCAGGAGGAGAAAATGTCCAGAAAGCCATGGGAAGAGATCCTACAGCAGCAAAGTGAGTCCAGCGCCTGGAAAAGCGAGATGCAGGCTTCAATGGCTCCTCAGGGCTGGTTTTCCTCCCCCCTCAGCTTAGTCCTTTCCATGGTTCTCCTGGGGGTTGTTTTTGGTTTCAGAGACGTGCTTTGGAGGTGCCACCTTGTCCCTACAGGTCCCTGTCTGCCCTCCCACCACGGGAGCAGGACCACAGCTATTGCAGGAGAGACAGGAGCATGCCAGTTTTGAGCCCCCCCAGGAAAAAGGGGGCTCTGGTTTGCTTTATACAGTTTCTGTAAGTTAGTAAAACACAGGCCTTACATGTTAAAAAGCTCAGGTTTGGACCCTGCAGCCCACTGCCACGTCTGGGTGCACCCCGAGGGGCTCTGCCCCAGCCCCCTACCAGCACAGCAGAGCATTGCCCCAGAAAGAAAACCACCCAAAGCTTGAAATCCACATGAACCGTGCGCCTCGCATTGAGAGCATCCCTCCCTCCCTCCCACCCAACAGGCACAGACACAAAAAGCCACCTCCTCCCCTCCCCGCAGGCGGTTACTCAGAGCGTGGCGTATTGTCAGACTCCTTTCTGCATTTAGCAGTAGACGATGCCAGCACCTATATTTAGACCACGTACGACATTGCCTCCCCTGGCCCCTGGCCCCACCACATCCCTGGCCCCAGCCCCACCACGGTCCCCCGCTGCCCATCAAGCCTGGCTCCCCCAAACTCCGGCACAAGGAGCGATGCCCCAGCAGCTTTGGGTTGAAGCCATGAACTGCTCACAGATGCTGGAAT